>CM062806.1:576947088-577129990 GCA_031772625.1 Pinus tabuliformis | reverse complement strand
ACCTAGCATTCCTCACAAACCACCGTCTCGTCAACGTATATCATGGAAAACCCTATCAGGTACGATTCATCACAATCCACCGTGTCATCGATTTGCCAAAAGACGTTACAGTCGACCTTGTAACCGACAGAACTTTTGTCGTCTTTTTAATTAAATTCGGGTAAGAGAGAGCCACGATGTCTGCCTGGTTACTTTTTATCACATTTGAATGGTTACTTTTTATTGATGTATATATAAGAGATTCCGTTACGATGCGGAGTTATCAATGTGATTTGTTTATATAAAATTCCATGATAATACCTAGTGTTTTTTTATATATATAGATATATAATAAAAGTTTTAATGTTGGATAGAAAAATAAATTTATTATTGGTTATTTATATATATAAAATTAGGTTGATTTTAGGTTGGAGTAGCTTTCAATGTTGGATAGAAGAATAATCTTTCTATTAATGGGATGTTATCATTATGACCATGATTTTTTTAAGCTCGAGAAAGTTTGGATGGTCATTTGGATAGTTTAATTCCCAAAGGTGGCTCCCATAATCAACCTCTCCCTATGAGGTTTGACCTTAAGATCTATTTTTTTCCATCCCCATGAGATTTGAACCAATGACCTGATAAGCAATAAACTTCACACCTATTGGGTTGGAAACGGATATAATTCTTCAACCTTTCCATGAAAAAATGGAAAAAATATTGTCATTTCAATGCACAAGAGTAAATAAATACACACTTTAAACAAAATTCTAAACAAAATATTCTCTCTTTTTAATAATTTAAAATGGTAAAACTTAACTAACAACTAAATAGAAAATAGAAAAAGAAATTTCAATTACCAATAATAAGTATAATTTGGAATTTCAAATATAACAATTTGACGATTTATATATTTCAAGGCTCTGCTCACTATAGTGGACTAGATGTCATAGATGTTGGTGTTGATTTCTAATCTCGAGTGCACCTGAATTTGTCCGACTAGGCTCAGTGGGTTGGGATATCTCAGGGTATTGTCATACTCTTTTAGCTCAATGACTTTCTTCTCTCATTTTGTTTTCCTATCGTGGAAGCTTAGTGGTTATGTTTTTAGTTCTTCTTGGTGTGAGTTGTGACTCGCATTACATTGTCTCCTAGCAAGCGAGTGGTCGTGCAAGGAGTCTTTCATATGCCTTATTGTTTCTTTGGTCCACCATTGTTTTCTAGCTTTGGCTGCTCATAATTGTTATAAATCCTTGGTTTTCACTTCTATTTTGTCTTCCCACACTCATTACTCTCAATTATAGACTTTTTTGGGACATCCTTCTTGTTTGGACAATTTTCTTCTCTTGCAACATGCTTAGTAATGAATGTGCAATTGTGAGTGAGTTAGGGGTAGAGGAACATAGGGTAGGTTGTGTGCCTAAGTTCACCCCTAAGAAGCTACAACCATATTCCATTTTGTTATCCCCCCCCCCCAAAACTAAAATTCATGAAGAAATTTGCCAACTTCAATCCCTCACCACTAATGACTCTCAAGCCTATTTTGATAATGAAATTCTAGAGGAGGTAACCAATTCGGTTCCTGACAGTGGTCATACTAGGGGAAGACAGAGCTAGTTCTTCAACTCCATCGCCCTCAATTGGTATATGAAATCTCTTCTTGGTAGGGTCTTGAAGGAGAATCATGAACACTCTAATGATATTATCTCTTCTTTGAATGAAACCAGGTGAGCGCGGCGATATCACCACTCCTATCTGGCTTGTTTGAATACTCAGCTAGCTCACCTTGAAATGCATCTATCGAGTGAACATAGGGAGAAATTTGACAAAAAACGTTGGATGAAGAAAAAACATGCATGTGGAAATTTCACATAGTGACCTTTGTGGTCCCATGAGAATTTAGTGATTGGCAAGTCCAAAATATTTTATGACATCCATCGATGCCCTACAAAGAAAAATTTAGTTGTGCTTTCTCAAGTACAAGTCATTAGCTCTGAAGTCAAACCCATATTATTATACATCATAAAATCAAGCAGATATTAACTCAAAGCATGCATAATATCCAAACCATTCTCAAAACATTTTGAAGCTAAACAAAATCTACAATCTGATAGTTTACAGTCAATGAATAAGTTGTCCCATGTGAACCCATAAAAATGTACACTGGCAGTCATGTCATGAATATGCAACGTGGTATATTCTTTGTATATACAACATAATTTGGTGCATTTTAGGGTTCACAAGACATTTAGAGTGAATATCAAGTCCAACACACTTAATCTAAACTCATAATATATAAAAGGTATCTCTAGAGATTCACATTCATTACTAATTGAGAAGACACTCGAAATTCACAAAATATCAAAAGAAGCTCAAATATCGATCACCTTTGCTAATCAACCTGAAGAGCTATTTCCCTTTCTAAAATAGAAAGGACAAAATGTCAACATTTAGAGAAATTTATCCAAAGAAATATGAACAAAGATAAATCTCCAAATCATGAGAGAATTGACTTCCTACCAGTGCCAAGGGATCAATCGCTTTTTATGTGCCCCATGGTTAATTGAACTTGTGGCAACAATATCTGAGTCCTTAATGATATAGAATTGGGTTTCCCATTAGGAGTTGCTGGAAGAGAATGTCTCCATATTATAGGAGTTCCCTTCTCCTGAACATCTAGACTCGACCTTGGAGAATGAACTTGAATTTTTTCTTTTTCCAACTCAATAGCAATCATGTAACTTGGAATCGATGGAATGCCTTGAGAAGCATGTTCAGTATGCTCAATTTTAACAGGTCCAAATGAACTGTGTCTTCTGGGTTCTTGCTTCTATAACGTTATTTCACCTATCTTCCTGCCTTAATAGTAATTTATGCCTAATAATAGCAGCATTGTGAGTTATACCAAACAAATAATCTAAATTCCCTTACCATTTAAAAAGCATCCTCAATTCTTGTACCACCCACCTCAACATCCACTCTATACATCCTAGGTTATTCTTAATCCATCAAGAATATATAATTCTTAGGGTGGTGTTCTATGTGCACTATGTATGGGGGTTCATTCTAACCTTGGATATATTTTGTGAGTTGATGTGATGTTTTTTGTGAGTTGATGTGATGTTTTACTTATGGCTGCAACTTAGTTTTGTTTGTCATCTAGTTATCATGATTCAAAACTCAATCATCATCTTAGATCATTGCAACATTAGATATATCTATGAGCTAATGCGATGTTTTGTTTGTCACAATGATTCAAAACTAAGTTATTATATCTCAATATTTATTTTATCTTTATTTGTTTTGTATATGAACACTTTAAAAAAACTGAAAGAACATTTGATTTTACATTGTGATAGTGTGATGTTTTGTCTATCATAATGATTCAAAACTCAGTTATTATATTTCAATATTTACTTTATCGTTATTTGTTCGGTATATGAACCCTTTAAAAAACTGCAAGATCATTTGATTTTACATTCTGATCTCCCCAACATACATGGGGGTTTCTAGAAATTGTAGAGCAACTGGAGTGGTTATTTCTAGAAATTGTTGTATAATATGGGAAAGTTGGATGGATTCCATAATAGATATGTATTTTGAAATTTCAAAGTTAATCTAGATGCCAAAATTACAAAAATTTGTGGTTGATCCTCCAATATGAGGAATCTAAGGATGACATTGTATGATAAAAAATAAGGATAAGGATCTTATCTATTACTATGAATAGATTTGTGTGATTGGAAAATTCTAAAATGCAATCCCTTTCAAAGTTTTATTGACTTTCTTCTTATGTTTTTGCATAAGACATATGTATTTTGAAATTTCAAAGTTAATCTAGATGTCAAAATTACAAAGTTAATCAACTTTGTGGTTGGTCCTCCAATAGGAGGAATCTATAAGGATAATGATCTTATCTACTATTATAAATAGATTTGTGTGATTGGAAAAATTCTAAAATATAATCCCTTTCAAAAGTTGTATTGATTGTCTTCTTATGTTTTATACATAAGAGATATGTATTTTGAATTTTCAAAGTTAATCTAGATGTCAAAATCGCAAAGTTAATCAACTTTGTGGTTGATCCTCAAATAGCAGGAATCTAAGGATGTCACTGTATGATGAAAAAGAAAGGATAAGGATCTTATCTATTACTATGAATAGATTTATGTGATTGGAAAATTCTAAAATGTAATGTATTTCAAAGTTTTATTGATTGTCTTCTTATATTTATGATTTGTCGCAGTCCATGTTATTGGTTATCTTCTTATGTATATGATTTATTGTAGTTCATGCTATTGGTTATCGAATATTCAGTACATCTAATAATTTTGTTTCATTTTTAATAATTTATAATAATATAAAATTACTAATTAATTCTTTGTATGGTTTAATATTTAAAAAAAATAGAGAAAAAAAAGTAAGATATTTAATAAAGAATTCTCATAACAATATTAATATTTTTGTTAAAATTGTAAAAAAATAATAATTAAAGTATATTATCTATTATTAATAGAGTAAGATAAAAAATAAGGATAAAGATCTTACCTATTACTATGAATAGATTTGTGTGATTGGAAAATTCTAAAATGCAATCCCTTTCAAAGTTGTTTGGAGTGTCTTCTTATGTTTATGATTTGTTGTAGGCCATGCTATTGGTTATCCAATATTCATTGCTTTGAATAATGTTGTTTAATTTTTTAGAATAATTGAGAAGAATATAAAATTACTAATTAATTCTTTGTATGATTTAATATTAAAAAAAAAACTAAAATATTCAATAAAATATTATCTCATAGCAATATATTTTTTTTAATAAAGTAAAATACTTAAGCAGACAATCTTACAACAAAGTTTATCCATAAACTCTTTGTATGCATTCTTTTTTTTTGTAAGCTTCGGTAGGACCCACTCATTTTCCACTTTTTACAACCTCTCATTTTCCACTTTTTTACAACCTCCGCAGGATTCGAACTTGACTGGGGGGTGTGAAAGCCATCCGCCCCAGCCATTACATCATGCACATCATGTGCTATTTTGAGAGCATGTTCGCTTCAACACTTCAATAAACCACAAAGGTAGCAAGTGGTTATACTTCGTACAATCGGTTATCCATGACAGTCGCTCGCAACAGGAAATTAAGAAAAGAAAAATTACTTGATATTAATCGTGCCATTTCATGAGCAAATCCTATTGTGTAACCGTGAAAACTCAACATCGGTAACAACCAAATTAGCTGGACTTTTATATTTCATGTGCAAATCATATTGTGTAACCCTAAAAACTCAACATCCGTAACAACCAAATCAGCTTGACTTTTATAAAACATATGTATATCATATTGTGTAACCCTCAACATCGGTAACAACCAAATTAGCTTGACTTTTATAAAACATATGTATACGGCAAGATTATTAGCAATTAGATTGCTAAATAATTGAAATCAAGTCAACTCTGTGATAAAAAATAAAAATGTCATTATATGAATATATTTTAAGAATATAGAATTACTAATTAATATGATTTAATATTTTAAAAAATAGTGGAAAAAAAACCTAAAATATTTAATAAAATATTATTATAACAATAAATTAATATATATATATATATATATATTAATTAATTGATAAAATAAAATACTTCAGCACATCATCTTAAACCAAAGTTTATCCATAGACTATTTATATGCTTTTTCGTCTGAAAGAAATTAATATAGAAACTACTTGAGATCCAATTCCTGTAACGAAACATAATCATAGAAGGTAGGTGAGTCAATACTTCATCTATAGAAACTTATATTGAATGTCTAGTTAAGTGAAAACCATATTACTGTACCCTTAACCACTTCCGAAGCTAGAGTTGGAACGTAGATTCCTGCATATGATTTTTCGTTAATATAGAATTGAGGACTCTTGATATTCTTCAAACCACTACTGGAACACAAACGAAACGAGTTTTCTTTGAACCAACAAGAAGATATTCGCATTGGTAAAAAACGACAGAAGATATGTGCATTGCTAAAAAACGACATCGTGTCTGCATAATTACCAATTCGCATTGGTAAAAAACGACAGAAGATATGTGCATTGCTAAAAAACGACATCGTGTCTGCATAATTACCAAATGAACATATTTTGCATTGGTAAAAAACGAGAGGAAGATATTTGCATCAGTAAAAAAAAACGACAACGTGTTTGCATGATTACCAAATATATTTCCACATCTTTACTCTATAATGTTTGCTATTTTTTTCAATCAGAAAACTCCAATCAATACAAAGCATATTACCAAATATATTTCCACATCTTTACTATGTAATTGTGGATTGTTACTTTTTTTTATTTTCAAGTAAAAAAAACTCCTATCAATGCAAAGTTTATTAAGTGCCTCTAATACCAGTGAATTTGGAATTGATTTTCAAGGAAGAGATGAAAACCATCCAAATAAAATTATGTGTACTATATAATTCTCGATTGCTATTTTTTTCCAATACAAAAACTGCAATCAATGCAAAACATATTAAAGTGCCTCTAATACTAGTGGATCTGGAGTTGAGTTTCAAAAAAAAATGAAAATATTCCAAATAAAAATAAAAATAAATGAATAAATAATGTGTCACTGAAGTTGTCTTTCAAAATATGAATAGCCAACTCCACATGGAAATTCCACATAGATAATATTTGACACTAGTTTTAAAAGAATAATATAGTCGTTAGAATTTGATTTCTAATACGATTGACAAAGAAATCTAGTCATTTCATTGTTATATGAGTTCTAGAACTCTTAGCCATGGGTAGAAATTAGTCAATACAAAAAAGTAAGTTTAATTAGTGGTTAGAGTCAACAAATTTTTCTTAAAATTTTTCCTCTTGGATCATAACACTGTCTCCACAAGTTTCTATCTATTGTAATAGTTAAAAATAATCAATAATATTTTGTATTAATGGAGAAATGGTTACATAGTTGTAACGTATCTCCTTAGTTTAGGATTTGTTCCTAGAGTTTAGGAGTTTGTTCACAACTACCTGATTTCTAGTGATGTATTTAATATTGTAATATTTATTTGATGGAAGGTAGAGTGAACGGAGAGAGAGTCTCTTCTTTGTTTTTGAGTGCAGTCTCCAGGTGTTGTACACACCTGTGAGCTGCAACTCCTTTATTTAATTCAAAGTCTGATTTTTATCTTGGTATCGGAGCTTAGGGTAGAGATAGCCTTATTTTTTTAGGGATGCATCATTAAATTACATATCTGTAGTGGTATTAGAGCATGTAAGTGTATCTGTATGATCAGGTGGAACTGTAGTAACACCTGGAGCGAAGGGTCTCAGATGACTAATCATCTCTGAGCCGAAGAAAGGGTTGGAGCACAAATTTTTTTTTTCAGAAGAAGCAGCAGTTGGCGCGGATTTTTTGCAGACAGTCGCGCCAATACAGAACAGAACAGACGCGCGCGATTTTTTTGTGAATAGACGTGCCCATTGGCGCGGGTTTGAGGTTGATAAGCGCGCCAGGTAAAAAATAACTGAATTGGCTTGGATCCGTGGCTGTTAATCACGCCAATTTCGGTGCACTTCATAAATTTTTCTTTTTTGCAGTTGGCGCGGATCCGTGGCTGTTTAGAGTGCCAAAGAGCCAACCTCTTTCTCTCTGAAAATCTGCAATTTTTCGTTGCAGATCGGAGTTGCCCGGTGGTGGCACGTGGAGATTTCTGCTCGGTGGCAGCAGATTTGATTTGCCCGGTGGTGGCGAATTGGGGTTCCGTGATCCGCTCGGTGGTAGCAGATCGGACCTGCCCGATGGTGGCGAATTAGAGCTCTGAGATCTGCTCAGTGGCCATAGATCGGATTTTCCCGGTGGTAGCGCAGTGTAGCTCCTTGATATGTTCAGTGGAAGCAGATCCTCTTTGCCTGGTGGTGGCATGTTGGAGTTGTTTTTTGATCTGTTCGGTGGTAGCAGATCGTTTTTGCCCGGTGGTGGCACAATGAAGTCCCTGATCTGTTCGGTGGCAGCAGATCGGACTTGCCCAGTGGTGGCCGATTGAAGTGTTAAGTTGGATAGAAATGAATAACAGTATAGAATCATATCTCCACAAGTCTGGAAAACTCGATGGATCGAATTTCTCCAACTGGAAATTCAAAATGCAAACTTTGCTGGAGAATGTAAATGCATGGTCGATCGTTAAGGGAAATGAGCAGAGATCTGGAACAGCGACCCAAGAACAAGATTGGGATAAAAGAGAAACGAAAGAAAAAGTTATACTGAAGATGTCCGTTAAGGACAATATTATCCCACATATCAGAGATTCTAAGTCGGCCGCTGATATATGGACAACAATCAAGAACTTGTACGAGACACAAAATACAAATCGTGTTCTGGCACTCAAAGGCAAGCTGTTTGCATTGGATTCATGGCCAGAGTTAAGGACCTGAGTGATAAACTGGGAGCTATCGGGGAGAAGGTATCTGACTCAGATCTGGTCACACTCACATTGAACAGAATGACTGATGAATACCAGACGTTCATCACAAGGTTGTCAGCAAGGGAGAAAGCCCCTTCATTTGATGAGCTAACAACGATTCTACTCTAGGAGGAGGAGCGACGACAGAATTTAAAAACTCAGAGCAATAACCTAGCTCTGATGGCAAAAAGACGACAGTACAGAGGGAAGCAGCACCAGCACCAACATCAGCACTAGCAACCGCAGCAGCAGCAACAGAAAGGGGCCAACACATTTTAAAAGAGATCATTTAAAGGTATGACCAATAATTATGTTAAGAAATGTTTTTACTGTGGAAAACCTAGTCATCAGATTAAAGAATGCTATAAGAGGCAGGTGGATGGAAGAAGAAGCAAACAGAGGAAACACCAGGGCTGTTTTGCTGGAGAAGAGGAGGACCACAGCCATGATCTTCGACTATTCACAGTCGATTGTGCTCTTTCAGCATCAAAGGGAGATAAGGATGACATATGGTATGTCGACTCTAGCGCATCCTCACATATGACCAGTAAGGACTATTTTGAATTTCTTGAAGAAACTGCATGTGGATCAAAAATTTATCTAGGAGATGACAGTGGGTATGAGATCAAAGGATATGGTGATATTCCTGTGAAGCTACCTAGTGGTGACATTAAACATCTTAAAAATGTATTATATGTTCCAGGAATTAAGAAAAATTTGATCTCTGTCTCAATGATTACAGACCAGGACATGCAAGTGCAATTCTTTAAGAATGATTGTGTCATTAAGGATAGCCAGATGGTAACAGTTGCAACAGGAGTACGCATGGGGAACTTGTATAGATTGGATACAAAGAGTATGCCACGACAAGCAATGGCTGCAGCTGGATGAACATTTGAAAATCTCTAGCATCAGAGATTCAACCATCTCAATTTGCAAGACCTCATCTTACTTCAGAAGAAAGGTATGGTCGATGGACTCCCTGTTTTTCATAATGTCAAGCTGGAATGTAATGGATGTGCATTAGGGAAAATGCATAGAGAAGAGTTCCCTTTGCATGTCAACAGAAAGGAAAGAGACATTCTAGAACTAGTGCATACAAATATTTGTGGACCTATGCAAACTAGGTCTTTAGGAGGAGCATATTACTTTCTGTTGTTTACACATGATTGCACTAGGTTTTCATGGGTGTACTTTCTAAGTAAAAAGAGTCAAGCCTTTTGGTACTTTAAAGAGTTTAAATCTATGATAGAGAACCAAACAGGAAAAAGGATAAAGATTCTCCACTCGGACCAAGGGGGAGAATACAGGTTGGGAGATTTCAAGAACTTCTACAAGCAGCATGGGATTATGCAGCAATTCACAGTGCCACACACTCCAAAGTAGAATGGAGTAGCAGAACGAAAGAACAGAACCCTTGTGGAGTGCGCCAGAAGTATGCTTCAAGGTAAGGGTCTATCAAATGGTCTTTGGGCAGAAGCTATTAACACTGCTGTTTATTTAAAGAATAGGAGTCCTACTAAATGTCTAGGCTTCAAAGCCCCTTTTGAATCATTGCTTGGACTCAAACCAGCAGTTATTCATTTAAGAATATTTGGATCAAAAGCTTATGCTCATATACCGAAAGCAGATAAGAAGAAGTTAGACCCCAAAGCTCTGAAATGTATATTTGTTGGATATGGCACTGAGTATAAGCCATACAAGTTATATAATCCTGTGACTCATAAAGTTTTTTAAGGTAGAGATGTTATTTTTCATGAACAGGCTGAAGATGGAAAATAAGATTCTAACAGTGATAGCCACATTCCACTGTTAATAGAAGTAAACAGTGAATAAGATGAAGAGCAGGAGCAGCAGCAGAAACAGGAAGAAGAAGCAACAGATAGTATAATAAGTGATGATGCAAGCCCGGAAAGCGTTGAAACAGATAGAGTTGAGGTAAGTCCTCTACCTAGGAGATCAGGTAGGAATACTAGACTACCTGCTAAATTGAGAGACTATGCTTTAATGTATAAAATATTGAACATTGTAGAACATGCAAATTATGAAGAAGCAAGTAAATCAGATGCATGGAGGGCTGCAATGAATGAGGAAATTGAATCAATATACAGAAACCATACTTGGGATTTAGTTGAGTTGCCTGAAGGAAAAACCCCCATAGGATGTAAGTGGCTGTATAAACCAAAGATAAATGCAGATGGGAGTGTAGAAAAATTCAAAGCTAGACTGGTAGCAAAGGGTTACTCACAGCAATAAGGAATAGATTTCGATGACACCTTTGCCCCTGTAGCTAAATTAAATACAATTAGAACGCTAATTTCTTTAGCAACAAAACATAAATGGAAGCTACACCAGCTAGATGTTAAGTCTTCATTTCTGAATGGTGAATTAAAGGAAGAAATCTATTTAGTACAACGTCTTGGTTTTGTGAAAAAGGGGGAGGAGCATTTAGTGTGTAAATTGCATAAGGCACTTTATGGTTTGAAACAAGCACCCAGGTCATGGTATGAGAAAATTGATTCATTTTTTATATAACATGGCTTTCATAGGAGCCTCAACGATCCAAACCTGTATACCAAGTTAAATAAACAGAGGCATATTATTTTGATTTCTTTGTATGTGGATGACATGATCATAATAGGAAATGCAAATAATTTGATCAAAGAAATCAAGCAGCAAATGTCACAAGTATTTGAAATGAAATACCTTAGAGATCTTCATTATTGCCTAGGATTGGAGGTATGGAAAGAATCTAGTCAAACTTTTCTTACTCAAGGGAAGTATGCCAGAACCTTGTTGGAAAGATTCATAATGGAGCAGTGCAAAACAGCAGCAGCACCATTGCAGCAGAATTTAAAGTTAAGTAGTGACGATGGCACAAAACAGGTGGATGCCACTTTGTACATACAGCTAGTGGGAAGTTTGATATATCTCACGACAACTAGACCTGACTTGGCATATTCTGTTAGTGTGCTGAGCCAGTTCATGTCCAAACCACTTGAAAGTCACTGGATTCTGGCAAAATGTGTGTTGAGGTACCTTAGTGGTACTTGTAATTATGGTATTTTATACACTGACATTTCTGATGTTACTTTAGCAGGTTATTCAGATTTTGATTGGGCAGGTAACCTGGATGATCGAAGATCCATCACAGGTTACGCATTTAGTATTGGATCCGGGGTTATTTCGTGGAGTAGCAGAAAACAAAGTACTGTAGCACTATCATTATGTGAAGCTGAGTACCAAGCATTGTGTGCAGCCGCATGCAAAGCTATCTGGTTGAGGAGGAAGCAACCAGCATCAAAACTGACAACCAGAGCACAATAAAGCTTGCATACAATCCAGTTTTCCATAAAAATACTAAACATATTGACACTTAGTTTCATTTTGTTCAAGAAAAGATACAGTCAAAAGAAATATGTGTGGAGTATTGTAACACTTGTGATAATTTAGCTGATATTTTTACTAAGCCTTTAGGGCGAGTAAAGTTCGAATTATTTAGAGGGATGTTAGGAGTGCAAAATAACCCTTTCTCCGTTAAGGGGGGGAGTTAGAAATAAACAATATTATTTTGTATTAATGGAGAAAACAATGTAAACTTTGAAACGAGAACTGATATTGTTACCCGTTTCGTAGAGATAGCAAAAAAGTGACCTGATTTTGAAAAGGGGTGATGCAGAACAAACATGTTTTTTAGAGCATAGTTTTTGGCACTTTAATTTTTTTATGTACATTACGTTTTAGAATCATTTTAAAATGGTAGTGATTTTTGTGTTGATTTAAAAAAGTGAGTATTCTGCATCACCCCTTTTTTTAAAAGACCTGTATTTTGGCTTTAAATTTTCTAATGTATAAAATGTAAATAATTATTTTGTAAATTTGATCATTTTTGAAGTGGTCGTTTTCTTCACATTTTCTTGTTTTTTATTTTAATTTTAACTTTTTTTTAGTGAGGTTTTTATTGTTTTGCATTTTTAAATTAGGAGGTCGATATTTAAAATTTTCGATATTCTACATATTTATACATCCTTAATTAATTTTTCAATCCACATGAAATAATTGTTTCTAAAAAACAATATTTTTAACAATGGACATAAAAATAACCATTTTTAACATAAATATAACTAAAAAACTACACGTTTTGATAATTTTTTGCTAGAATTGACATGTCAAAATCACAATTTTTATATGATAACTTTAACTAAAAATGGTTAAATAATAGCTTTTTTATGAATTTCACGTCAAAAAAATAATAATAATCACTTTTTTTTCAAAAAATAATGATTAACTTAAAAATCAATGCGAAAATCACATATTACAGATATTGAACATATAACAACCCTAATTGAGTGTTTATTCTTCTCATAAAATCTCAAAGTCAAAACATTGCAAAGCTTGATTTACAAGCATAACTTAAATTTAATCAACATTGGCACGTAATCCAAACTCTTCGTCCTCTACAGTTTCATCATTGTCTTCTTCCACAATATTTTTTGTTTCATTTTGCTCATTTTCCTCTTCTAATGCGTCTTTGATGTCTCTGAATCTCGCACACAACCCCCCGCGCCCCAACCCTCTCAACCCCCCCTCCCTCGGCCTAGGCGCCCTCACCCGTCCCCCCAACCGACCCCCCACCCGGCCCCGGCGCCCTCACCTGCCCCGGCCCGGGCGCCCTCACCCACTCTCACCCACCCCCCACGCCGGCCTGGGCGCCCTGCCAACCCGCCCCGCCCGGGAGCCCACACAACCCACCCCCGGCTCGGGCACCCTCAGCCGGCCCCACACCCGGCCCCGGCGCCCTCACCCGGACCCCGCCCGGGCGCCCCCACCCACCTCCACCTGCCCCCACCTCGACCCGGGCGCCCTCACCCACCCTCACATGCTCCCCCACCTGGCCCGGGCCCCCTCACCCGCCCCCCCGCTCGGCGCCCTCACCCGCCCGCCCGCCCGGCCTGGGCGCCCTCACCAGCCCCCCCACCCGGCACCCTCACACGGCCCCCACGCCCGGGCTCCCTCACCCGGCCCCTGTCGGGCGCCCTCACCTCCCGCCCACCACGAGCAGGCACCCTCACCCACCCAGCGCCCTCACCCGTCCGCCCGCCCGGCGCCCTCACCCGCCTCACTCCCCGGGCGCCCTTGCCCACCCGCTCGCTCGCCACCCTAGCCCGCCCGCTTGGTGCCCTCGCCCGCTTGGCACCCTCACGCGCCTCACCCGCACAGGCGCCCTCGCCTGCCGCCCACTCGACGCCCTCGCCCGCCTGATGCCCTCACCCGCCTTACCTGCCCGCCCTCCTGGCGCCCTCGCCAGCCGGGCACCCTCACCCGCCTCACCCACCCAGGCGCCCTCGCCCGTCCGGCGCCCTCACCCGCCCTTACCTGCCCGCCCTCACCCGCCTCACCTGCCCGAGCGCCCTCGCCCGCCCGGCGCCCTCACCCGCCTCACTCGCCTGGGTGCCCTCGCCCGCCCGCCCGGGCGCTCTCAATTGCCCGCCCGCCCGACGCCCTCGCTTGCCCGCCCGCCCACCCGGTGCCCTCACCCGCCCGGGTGCCCTCGCCCGCCTCACCCGCTCGGCGCCCTCGTCTGCCTCACCCTCCTGGGCGCCCTCTCTCGTCCGCCCGCCCCGTCGCCCTCACCCGCCCGCCCAGTGCCCTCACCCGCCTCACCTGCCCGGGCGCCCTTGCCCGCGCGCCTGCCTGCCCCGGCACCCTCACCCGCCTGGTGCCCTCACCCACCCGCCCACTCCCCCTCCCGGGCGCCCTCACTCGCCCGCCCCCCTGGACGCCCTCACTCGCCCGCCCCCCCCCCGGGCGCCCTCACTCACCCTGCCTCGGCCGCGCCACCCGGGCGGCCTGCGCCCCCGCCGACAAGCGAATCGCCCTGCCACCTGCCAGGCGGGGGCGCAAGCCACCAAGGTGGCACCTGCCTCGGTCGCGCCACCCGGGCGGCCGGCGCACCTGCCCGGCAAGCGACAGGGCGATTCCCGAAATCGCCCTGCCGCCTACCAGGCGGGGGCGCGGGCCGCCCGGGTGGCCCGGCTGAGGCAGGGTGTGTAAGGACCTCCGGTCACGGGTGCGACGGGCACCAGCAAAGTCTCGTGCACGACGAGCGCAAGTGCGGGCGACGGCGGGTCGAGCTGCATGAGGGTGCGCAGTGGACACAGGCGCGCGGCTAGACTCGGGCGCGCGGGCGGACTCGGGCACGCGGGCGGGCGCACGCGCGGACGCACTGGCGAGCGCCCCTGAACGACAAGGCGACATTTACATGAGTTTTGTGCGACGATACCAGAAACGATGTGCCACACTTAGAAATGCGACTAAGTGTTGGAGCGTTTTATATGAAGATTAAAAGGAGCTTGCAAGCCGACTTGGGAAGAGGCTTTGTGGGCATATTATGATGGCTTTGGGGGTTGGCCAAGGGGCTGCCAACCCGATGTAAACCCACGCAGAGATGTCTATATATATGTGAGCATGAGAGCTCATTAAGGCATCGAATTCTCTCATCTCTTCTACGCATAGAGTCAAGGGGTAAAACCAGAAGTGTGCAGATTTAAGTAGAGCTGTGCATAGCTCATGTGCACTACTTGGAGGTTGTCTTGAGCCGGTCGAGGTGTGGGCAAGGTGTGCTCGGGATTCGGTGGATGTGTAGAATTGTGCAGGACTTGGCAAGGGTATCTAGGTGACTCAGGTGAGCACCGCCCTTCGTGCAAGAGGTGCACACAGTTGTAAAAGGCAGGGTTGCCTCTCTTTGTAATATTTGGCTAAGTGTGAGACTTGGTTTGGCAAGACACACTTGTATGTTGTAAATTGATATTATTAATATATTGTCGGGCAGACTCACGTTATGGGGAGTTGCCCCTCCCCTTTATACTTGTTGCAATTGTTGATGTTCTTGTTATAATTGCATGATGATAATGAATGAGTATGGGCTTCATTAAGTATAAAGGATAATTGTATGTTTACATGGTTGCGAAACACAAGCTAAGTAATGTTAATGTGAAAGTAGGTGTAGTCCACGAATGTTAGTATTGGTGAAAAGAAAGCGTTCGGTGGTGCCGCACCTCGCTATAAGTGGTTGGAAGACTACCGCAGGTGTAGGGGCGTGACAGGTGGTATCAGAGCTCAGTGAAGAGCTTATCAGAGCAGGTCTGAAGACTTGGAGAAGTCTTGCAGGAAGCTGGGTGAGGCAAGTGTGCATACACTTGGAAGTTGATGACAGGTGATATTGAGGCTTGAACAAGGTTCAGGTGTTGAAGCATTTGAAGGTAGTTTCAAGACTCGGTTTGAGCAGGGTTGCTCGTGATAGTAGAAGCAGGTTTAGCAGAGGTGAAGCTTAGTGCTTGGGCCAAGCTGAACGACAAGGCATGGCAAGTTTGGGAGAAGGTGAAGGGAAGTTCTTGCTTACCTTATATAGGTTGAAGCGGTTGAAAGAAGAGAATCCCTGAATTCGAGACAAGCTTGAATTCTTGGAAAAGAATGTTGAAGACGAATTCTTCAACTTGGTTGGACAATTGAGCAAGATGAAGTTGCAGATTGTGCTAACAAGGAAGAGGAAGTCGTGACAGTTGAAGATGTTGCAGACATGACCATGATGTATGATGAACTTGAGGATGATCAAGTTGGACCAAGATTGTGCGTTTTGAGGACATGGATGAATGAGGAAGAGCCTCATGATGATGATGAAGGACAAGGATTCTTGATGGTTGCTGGACTTGTTGGGGTTGTTTGTGACCTTATGGTAGAAGGTACAAAGGCCCTTGACAAGGGTGGAACTTGATGATCGTTGTGGAGGATTGGGTCATGCTTTAGCCACATGGAGAATTGGCTGAGTGCCCGGCATGACTCATGGACAGATTGAAGGGAACACATTTGATGTTATTTGGGTGGACTTCTCATGCCCAAGACCAAGAGTAAGTCTTGGTGGAACCTTTGGTGGAGGAGCTGTGATGGGAGGGACTCGTGATGATGATGATATGGTTGGGTGACCGAGTTCACTAAACCGAAGATTGTAGACTTGGATGAGGATGACCAATTGTTGTGATGGGTCTACTTGGTTGGACTACAAGGGCAACATAGTCATGGACATCAGGTTGGAGGCATGGAGCATGGCAGTCTTATGCAGGGACATTATGTGGGAGCACTTGTAGAGGTGTCATGGACATCCAATGAGGAGTGCCAAGGCAAGGATGTTGTGCAGAAGGAGTTGCTAGTGTGACATAGAGAGTTATTACTTACGAGCCGATGGAGAGGTTGTGCACTCTTGTAAAACAAGACCATGGACTTGGATGGATTTGTGAGCAGATTATGGAGCTCATGATGACATGAGATTGTTGTGACTTTTGGGGACTTCATATATGGTGGACTTAGAAGGTCTAATGCATTGAGGAACTGAGGTCAAGAGACTTTGATGCAATATGGGATGCATACTTCCAAAGTACATGTATGGGCATGGCTTGGAAGAGTGACTTGATGTGGATGATCGATATGAGACACTTTGGAGTGATGGAGTTACGATGATGATGATGCCTTGACTTAGGCATGGATTGAGACGAGACTCAACTACTTTGACAAATGGGAGCTGATTGATCTATGATCATAGGCAGCACATGGATAGATGAGACAAGTGCATACTTGTTTCTAAGGATGACTTAAGGGATGGCACATTGCAGATATGATGGAGGTTGCTTCATGGACCTGAATGTGGCACATCAAGAGTTGATGTTTGAGGAGAGGGTCTCTTCATATGGAGGAGACACACACATAGATGATGATGTTGGGATAGATGTGGCTAATTTCATGTAGCACATTGACACCAAACATCATGGACAACATGTTGCAGATGAGATGGATGGAGTTCCATGGACATGAGCATGGATTATGGAGATAGATTCTTGATGAGTCGAGGATGTGGCAGATGTTTGAGGAACAACTGATGATGGCATGAGGACGTTCACTCTCATGGTTTGAGCGTGATAGTTGGACTGACCACCCAACTAGTTCATACATGAGGGCATGCAGTGGGCAGAGATGTGTTAGCATTATGCTGGAGTATCATGACAAAGGTTCACATGGAGACACATGATGAGGTCAACACGAGATGTTGCAGTGGAGTTTGTGGCAGAGGGGTCAGTGATCATGGATCGAGATGATATCTGATGGAGAGCATACCGTTGAGGTGCATACCTTGGTATGGTGAGCTTGGTGGCAGTTGGTCACTAAGTTGAGATATGATGGAGATGAGACTCTACATATGTTGTAGGGATGTTTGCCTTGTGTAGAAAGGTCGACATCATGGATGATGATGATCTTGGTGGATGGCTACTGGGATGGTATGTTGTCGAGGACGACAACGATTTCAGGTGGAGGAGGATGTAAGGACCTCAGGTTGCGGGTGCGACGGGTGCCAGCGAAGTCTCGTGCACAATGGGCGAAAGTGCGGGCGACGACGGGTCGAGCTGCACAAGGGCGCACGGGCGGACATGGGCGCGCGAGCGGACACGGGCATGCGGGCACACTCGAACGCGCGGGCGGACTCGGGCGCACGGGTGCGCGGGCGCACCGGCGGGCGCCCCTGAACGACAATGCGACGTTTACACGAGTTTTGTGCGACGATACCAGAAACGATATGCGACACTTAGAAATGCGACTAAGTGTTGGAGCGTTTTATATGAAGATTAAAAGGAGCTTGCAAGCCGACTTGGGAAGAGGCTTTGTGGGCGTATTATGGTGGCTTTGGGGGTCGGCCAAGGGGCTGCCAACCCCATGTAAACCCACGCAGAGATGTCTATATATATGTGAGCATGAGAGCTCATTAAGGCATCGAATTCTCTCATCTCTTCTACGCATAGAGTCAAGGGGTAAAACCAGAAGTGCGCAGATTTAAGTAGAGCTGCGCATAGCTCATGCGCACTACTTGGAGGTGCACTTGGAGGTTGTCTTGAGCCAGTCGAGGTGTGGGCAAGGTGTGCCCGGGGTTCGGTGGATGTGCAGAATTGTGCAGGACTTGGCAAGGGTATCTAGGTGACTCGGTTGAGCACCGCCCTTCGTGCAAGAAGTGCACACGGTTGTAAAAGGCAGGGTTGCCTCTCATTGTAATATTTGGCTAAGTGTGAGACTTGGTTTGGCAAGACACACTTGTATGTTGTAAACTGATATTCTTAATATATTGTCGGGTAGACTCACATTACAGGGAGTTGCCCCTCGCCTTTATACTTGTTGCAATTGTTGATGTTCTTGTTATAATTGCATGATGATAATGAATGAGTATGGGCTTCATTAAGTATAAAGGATAATTGTATGTTTACTTGGTTGCGAAACACAAGCTAAGTAATGTTAATGTGAAAGTAGGCGTAGTCCACGAATGTTAGTATTGGTGAAAAGAAAGTGTTCAGTGGTGTCGCACCTCGCTATAAGCGGTTAGAAGACTACCGCAGGTGTAAGGGCATGATAGGGTGGGTGAGGGCGCCCGTGGGGGCGGGCGGGTGAGGGCGCCGGGAGGGGGGGGGGGCGCCGGGGGGTCAGGGCGCCGGGCAGGCAGGCGGGTGGGTGAGGGCGCTGGGTAGGCGGGCGGGCAGGTGAAGGCGCCGGGGTGGGCGAGGGCGGGTGAGGCGAGTGAGGGTGCCGGGCGGGCGGGCGAGGGAGCTTGGGCGGGTGAGGCGGGTGAGGGAGTTGGGCGGGCGGACGAGGGCTCCGGGCGGGCGGGCTGTCGAGGGCGCAGGGGGGGCGGGCTAGTGAGGGCGCCTGGGCGAGGGCGCCAGACAGGCAGGCGGGTGAGGGCAGGCGGGCTAGTGAGGCGGGTGAGGGCGCCGGGCGGACGAGCGAGGGTACCGGGCGGGCGGGCGGATGAGGTGGGTGAGGGCACCGGGCAGACGGGCGGGTGAGGGCACCCTGGCGGGTGAGGCCGGTGAGGGTGCCAGGCGGGCAGGCGGGCGAGGTCGAGCGGGCGGGTGAGGCGGGTGAGGGCATCGGGCGGGCGATTCCGTGAATCGCCCTGCCACCTGCCGGGCGGGGGCACTAGCCGCTCGGGTGGAGCCTGCCTCGACCGCGCCACCCGGGCGGCCCGCGCCCCCTCCCGGCGGGTGGCAGGGCGATTCCGGGAATCGCTCGGGTGGCCCTCACCCGCCCGCCCGCCCGACGCCCTCACCTGCCTCACCCGCCCAGGCGCCCTCACCCGCCCGACCGCCCGGCGCCCTCGCCCGCCCGCCCGATGCCCTCTTCCACCCGGCACCCTCACCCGCCTCACCCGCCTGGGCACCCTCGCCTACCCGGCACCCTCACCCACCTCACTCGTCCGGGCGCCCTCGCCCACCCACCCGCCGGGCCCCCTCTCCCGCCCGCCGCCCGAGCGCCCTCGCCCGCCTGCCCGCCCGACGCCCTCCCCCGCCCGCCTGCCCGATGCCCTCACTTGCCTCACCCGCCCGGGCGCCCTCGCTTGCTCGCTCACCTGGCGCCCTCGCCCGGGCGCCCTTACCCACCTGCCCGGGCGATTTCCGTAATCACCCTGTCGTGTGCTGGGCGTGGGCGCGGGCCGCCCCGCGGCCGAGGCAGGCGTCACTCGGGCAACTCGCGCCCCCGCCCGGTAGGTGGTAAGGTGATTCCTAGAATTTCCCTACTGCTTGCCGTGCGGGGGCGCGGGCCGCCCAGGTGGCGCGACCGAGGCAAGCGCCACCCGGGCGGTTTGCGCCCCCGCCCAGCAGGTGGCAGGGCGATTCCCAGGAATCGCCCTGCCGCCTGCCAGGCGGGGGTGCGGGCCGCCGAGGCAGGGTGGGTGAGGGCGCCCGGGGGGACGAGCGGTTGAGGGCGCCTGGGCGGGTGAGGGCGCATGGGGCGGGCGGGCGGGTGAGGGCGTCGGGCGGGCGGGCGGGGGGGGCGGGTGAGGGCTCCCTGGCGGGGGGGGGGGTGAGGGCACCGGGCGGGCGGGCGGGTGAGGGCGTCTGGGCGAGGGGGGGAGGGTGAGGGCGCCGGGTGGGGGGGGGGTGGGTGAGGGCACCAGGCGAGTGGGCGAGTGAGGGCGCCCGGGCAGGGGGCGCGGGTGAGGGCATGGGGCGGGGGGGCGGGTGAGGGGGTGGGTGAGGGCGCTCGGGCCGGGCGCCGGGCGGGGGGGGCGTGTGAGGGAGCCCAGGCCAAGGGGGCGGGTGAGGGCACGACGGCCGGGTGGGGGGGCGGTTGAGGGTGTCTGGGGCAGTTGGAGGGGCAGGTGAGGCCACCGGGGCCGGGGGGCGTGTGAGGTCACCGGGGCTAGGTGGGGGGCCGGTTGGGGGGGCGGGTGAGGGTGCCTGGCCCGGGGGAGGGGGGCGTTGAGAGGGTTTGGGCGCGGGGGGTTGTGTGGGCGCTCTGGTGGGGGTGGTTGGCAGGGCACCCTAGCCGGCGGGGGGGGTTGGGAGGGGGGGTTGGGAGGGCGCCCGGGCCAGGCAGGGGGAAGGGTGAGGGTGCTCGGGCGGGCGTTGGGTTGGGTTGGTAGGGATTAAGGGGGGTAGGGGCACGGGGCATGGGTGAAGGTAGTGAGGGTGTCGA
This sequence comes from Pinus tabuliformis, assembly GCA_031772625.1. Taxonomy (NCBI): domain Eukaryota; kingdom Viridiplantae; phylum Streptophyta; class Pinopsida; order Pinales; family Pinaceae; genus Pinus; species Pinus tabuliformis. The sequence goes on along the minus strand of CM062806.1, from coordinate 577,109,043 downwards.
GAGGGGGGTTAGAGGTAGGGGACGAGTCGGGCTATGGCGCCCACCCTAGCATGTTATGGTTGAAAACATGTTAAATTTATACTTGGAAAAGAAAAATGATATTCTACCAAAAACATTAATGCGTTTTTTTCCTCATAAACAACTTTGTTTGACACATAAAATATTGGTTTTATTAGCATTTTTTAAAACTGTTAAAAATTGGCCCTAAAAAAAAATTCATTATTCCAGTATCATCACTTTCATTTTGAAGCTATATTTTGCACGAAAATTTCATAATAAAGTTCGTAGTCACTGCCATTTTTAAAACATGTTCAAAATTAACGCCTAAAAAATAAAAACATCGTTCCAGTATACACACTTTTCGTTTTTAGCACTGTTTTTGATGTTTTTTTGGCCATTGGGGTTTTTTGGTCAGAGTTCCTGTTTTGAGTTTATAGTTCCCGTTTCAAAGTTCACATTGTTAGAAATGGTTACATATTTGTAACGTATCTCCTTAGTTTAGGATTTGTTCCTAGAGTTTAGGAGTTTGTTTACAACTACTTGATTTCTAGTGATGTATTTAATATTGTAATATTCATTTGATGAAAGGTAGAGTGAATAGAGAGAGAGTCTCTTCTTTGTTTTTGGGTGCAGTCTCCAGGTGCTGTACACACCTGTGAGATGCAAATCCTTTATTTAATTCAAAGTCTGATTTTTATCTGTAATATGATCGAAATAATTTGAAGGTACAAAACATCCATCAAAATTTTTAAAATGAATGAATAAATGAAAAATAAACTCACTAGAAAAACTGAGTTGTACACTTTTTAACTTAATCTATATAAAAAAAACAATGAAAAAACTTTTGACCAAGAGTACAGATTTTCACAACCTTTGACCACCAAGAATATGGATTAAGTCATAGGCTGGGTAAACTTCCATTCTCTCCAGCTTCAAAGTTAAAAGGACTATTAGACATTTTAAATTAGGTTGTAAGTTATTTTTAAAGTTATTTTTATAAAAACGTTACTGTTTCATTCATCGTGATCTCTCTCGAAATTAGGTAGATTTAGAGTCAAGATAAAAATTTATATTATATTATATTAATTTTTTTATTTGATTTTAATTTTTATCCAATAATAATTTGATTTAATAAAAATGTTAAACATTATATTAAAATATCTCTACAACATAATGATAAAGTAAAAAAACTCATACTCGAACAAATTCCCTTTCTAAGGGATTAAATTAACTATAACATTAAAAATCGTCCAAACTAATAAGTATATGAATGGAAAATAAATTAAAATGGTTAAATAAATAAATCTACAATAAATTAACTTTAAACCCTACCTAATTCGAGAATCACAATAAAGATAAAAGAAACACTATACATAATAATAACATAAACTCAATATCATCCCTTACTCTGCATTTTGGGTTTTCTAGAATTAAATTTTACATAAATTTTTAAAACATCCAACAACTTAATACCATCATCATTTTAAAAAAACATATTCTAATATCAAATTTCTCTTCCATCAAGTTAGACTAGTTATAACATTAAAAACTATCCGTAAATAAAACAACAACAACTTGAAAACACTAATTAGATACGCAAACTAACACACAATTTTTGACGGTGCAAATCCAAAATCACATCAAACAGATTTGCCTGGATGTTTCTGAAACATGCACTATTAAATAAGGAACTCGGTACTATTGGAGGTAGGTTTCTTGCTGGAGTTCGACATATAATTCATTGGTTATATGGTAAAAAGATTGGTAGTAATCACGTGAGTCAAAACCAAAAAATAAGAAATAAAATTGCATTCAAAGGGAATATTTTCTTGAACGATCACCGATATTATAGTTTTTCACTTGGAAAATATATTCTAAGTCAATTATGGAAACAATTTTACTTTCAAAAAAAACATTTAAGTTTAATATTCCACTTTCTCCTTTTTTTTTTCTCTGCAAAGACTAAAATCTACTAACTGAAAAGAGGAATAATTTTACAAGAAGTTGAGGTCTCAGAGAACAGAACCCGAGAGCACTCAACACAGCAGAACTGCCTCCGTACAAAAAGAACCTGGGGAGACCAGTTACAAATAGCTAGAAGACATATATAAAACCCAGAGATAGACTCGTAGAATGTAGATAGAGACATTGACAACGAAAAAGCCTCAGTACTTAGCAAACCAACCGGTAAATAAACAACCACTTCCCCGAAGGGAAGCAAAAACAACAGGTTGAAGATGTTGAACCTTGAATGTGAGCAAAGTTGCCTGGAAGTGGTCATCTGAGCGATATCAAAACCAAAAAGGGAGAAAAAATAGACCCAGGTGGCATTAAACTTCCACATCCTCACCAGGAGTCTTCTCCGCTACCAGACACGCGCTGCCAATCCTTAAATTTTCATTGCCACCCATCTCGCTTGCTGGGTTCACTAAGGAATGACCTGTAGCTCCAAAAGTCCCTTCCCCGGCCACTGGATTTATGTCTACAAGAGGCGGAATGCTTTTGAGAATTTCATCCTGACCAAACTTATCATTCGTCTGATTCTCCTAGCTTCCCTCTTCCATTAAATGCTCACTGCTTTGAGAAGGATCAAGAGCCATGCATGATAGAGGAGAGATTTAATTTTCTTCTTCCGGAAGGATTATAGTGATGTGAGCAGTAATCAGAGGCCTATTCAGATTGCTTTGGAGTTTGAAATGCACGGTTTGGAAAGCACTATTTGGAATTGGCTTGCGCATAGGGCTCGGAGGAGGCGCATCCACATGAGAGGAGGGAAGATTGATAGGCGACTGTTCAGGGTCCGCAGAATGACTAGCGATTGGACGTTTGCCGCTTCCACGTCGCCCCTCGTAACGATTCCTCCCACTCTGGCGAACCTTTATGAAGAGCGAAGGGGAAGGCATAGAGAAACTAGAGACAACAACAGGGGGATAAAATGATTGACACAGAGACCGAATCAAATGCCCAGAGAATGCCAGAGATGGAGATGCAACACGTCCAGTTCTAAATTCAAGAGCTTTAGAAAGCTTACCCCTTAAAGTTGTGCTAATCCTGCCGCGGGGAACCTTAGCATAATAGTACCTCTTCCAGAAAAACAGAGAGCTAGCCTGGAGCTTGCCTCTGTTTGCAAGGTTCTGCTTGTCACCAAAAACCACATCAAACCAGGGCCCGGAACAATAAGACTGAGCGCGAGGTGTGAAGAGAACATACAGGATCGCCATGATTATAACAACCACAGTTTTGCTTTGAACAACACACTCCATTAATGCAAAAATCCTACAGTATCCATCCTTAATAATGCTATCCGTCTTGTGTGAGGTGAGAACCTGGGAAGCCACGCTGCCTGCAACTGGCAATACCTGGGCTTACAATCTGTCATGACTATCATTTAATTCATTTGTGTACATTTTTTGTGATCTTTCAACGAGGTTTTTCCTTTATGTTTATTCATTCTCTATCTATTATAGCCGGCCACTTCGAGAATATAAAATAATAAATAATATAAGTTTATTTTTCCTTATGTATTATAGCTTGTTATTTCAAAAATATAAAACAATAAATAGTACAAAAATATTAAAATATAAGAAAATAAATTATAATCAATAAAGAAAATATAATAATAGTAAATAAATAATAAAGAAAATATAATAATAATAATAAATAAATAAAATGGTAAATAACAATACTAGAGTTATAAATAAATATAAATAAAAATAAGTAAAGTTAACAAAAATAAAATAAAAAAAGAAAATCAAATTAAAAAAGTATAAAATAGTAAAAATAAGTAAAATTATCAAAAAGTAAAAAGGAATAAAATAAGAAAAAATTATATTAAGATAATTACTAAATTAAGTTAAACTTAGAATAAAAATAAAATTTGCATGTTGATAGATGGACTTTCCATTGTTTGGTCTATTTAATAGACAAAGATGAAGATGAGATTCATCATTCCATCATCCATTCTCATTTTGGGAAAAAGTGTTGTGAGACAAAAGATTCCCCGGCACTAATATGTTGATTGAGGGCTTGGTGGCCAACTATAGAAAGATTATATGCAGCTGAGCATACCGTTGGGTGGAGAGTCATCCCCAAAACTTTATTGTGATTAGCAAGAATCAAATAACGTTCAACTCCCAAATTACGAGTAAGGAATATCATCGCTATAGATAAGTTGTCTTTGTTCCCATTTTTAAAAATATTCTATGCTAATTAGTTGAATAGAAGTGTGTTGATTGTAAATTACATAATTGATCTAATTAGTTGCATGTTTTAATTTTGGGTTGTTACATATAATATCAGACCAAGATTTAAACTCTATTGCACCTTTGAGATTTCATGTTCTTATTTACTAATCATTATAAATAATATTTGACCATTAATTAAAAATGAAAATTTTAATAATATTAATCAAATATATCCAAATCATATATATAATATTATTTGTCCTAATTTCAACTAAAAATTAATTTAAATTAAATTTTATTATTATTTTTTTTAATTGAAAGTTATGTTAACTTGATTATTTATAATTAGTAATAAATAATCAAAAATTATTTGATTGTTTTCTTAAATTTTTTATTTGTTTTTTAATAAAAAAATATTTTGAAAATAAATATATTAAAAATAAAATTATTAATTATAAATAACTAAAATTTATATTTCAAACTGTAAACTAGTTATAAATAAGTTAATCGAAAACCAATGTCCAAAACCCGAGTATCCATCCAACTTATTTCCTTTACAAAATAAGAATCTATCATTAATAACTTCGGATTTGGAACCACAATTGCCATCTAGGAAGCTCAAAATCCTAACCAAGAGACGTAGAACTTGGGGAAATTCCACTTATAAGAACTTGGTTAGAATTTTTATTACTTTAACAAAATCGCAGTTATCAATGAAAAGTTTCACTGAAGAATTGTATATGCAAAAAGCCATGTAAATCACTTCAACGTTTTCTCAAAGATTGGTATGTTTCCTGGAATGCTACGGTTAATGCTAAATTACTTCTTCACAGCCCATTGAGACGTTCTTTAGAATTTAAAACACAGAGGTTTGCAGTAACTTTGTATTTAGTACTAAAAGTCCTTTTACACTCTCCGGCTTATGATAAATCATTAATTGAATTAAAACTATCCTTGGCTTCAAGGAATCAAGGAATCAATTTGCCTAGCCACAATTTGAAACCACCATTCCAGACCTACCATTCAAGTTCATCTCAACTTATGATAAGATGTTGATAATAGTCGTGAATTGTTTTCTTAAATGTTCTACGATTTAATGTTTACGCAACAAATTAGTCAACTTACGATAAGACGTTGATAACAGTCGAATTCTATTCTGTGCAATTTCTTCTCCTGAATTGTTTTCTTAAATGTTCCCAAATTTATATATATAAAGATCCGTGGGTTTTAAATTATTATTCACTCATAATAGAAAGTGGCGATAAAAAATAAGGATGCCCCTTGAGATTATCGATCCTGCTATGGTTTTTTTTGAGGTATGACATGCTTGATCACTATATCATCTTAGCGTGTATAACAAAAGGAGAGTGGATCACAAAAGGATAAGGAAATATGAAAATTGTAATTGTGTTTGAATTTCATTTTTTATTATTTTCAACACTTTTACCAAGAAATGTATAAATCCTAAATATAATATAGGAATATAATATATTTATACAGGTTACAATATTACAATGTATAAGTTAAGTTCCACTATTATAATGTTTAGAGGAAGTAGGGGTTTGAGAAAGTTTAGATTCAAAATTGCTAATACCTTAATCTATATATTTATATTTTTTATAATGGATTACTTTTCGAAATATATAAATAAGTGAACAATTTTAAGTCTAAAGTATATGTTATAAGAATGATGAGAATTATTAAATAATAAGTATATTTTAAATAATATAAATTAAATGATGAGATTTATATAATATTAAATCAAATTAGTCTTTTACATCGAGTTAAAAAATGCTGTGACATATATTGGGTAGAGATTCTGTTTGTTAATATATATATATATATATATATATCTATATATATATATATATTTTGTAAATTTGTTATATACACATAATTATTAATAATATAAAAGTTTTATTGATTTGTATTCAAGTAAATTAGTAGGATATAGGGTGAAAGTAATACTGATATGGGTATAATTTTAGTTATTCTTTATGTTAATATGAAAAAGTTGATGTATAATATTGTGACAATGTTTCATGACGTGATGGTATGTGGTATATGGTATAATTTTGATGAGAGGTTAATGATGCCTGTGAAGTGTTTATTTATTTATTTGTTATGATAATGATGTTGTATATTTACGATGAATACGATATGCATAGTGATTGTGATGTTATGATATGAGGTATATTTACATGTGCATCTATTACGTTCATGTTTTAATTTTGGGGTTGTTACATATACTCTATGTCAACTATGGAAACACTTATTTTCCAAGAAAAACATTTAGGTTCAAGATTCCACTTTCACCTTTAAGGAAAAGTATTAGATTTTCAGAATCTAAATCTTTGTGATCATTATTTTTAGCGCTCCTCTTTCAACGCGACTCCTCCTTTAGGTTTACTCCCTCTTTATTAGTCCCTACCTACAGAAAATCAGGGACTATTTACTCCCTCTTTACTAGTTCCTGCCTATGGCAATGTAGGGACTATAGCAATCGGTAGATGGTTGACTGTTAATTAATCCGTTTTTTGACCAATAATTTTAGCACCTTAAGAAAGTAAGAGATAGACAGTACAAGAGAAAGCGTCTTTCCTTTTCAACCCTCCTAGTATCACAAAGGTGATAGACTCTTTGGTCCCAAGGTGTTTTGGGAATTGACCAATGCCCTTTCTGACTTCGAAGCTCGTGAGAATTAGTTTTTATCTTTGTAATGTTCATTTTCTTCTTAGCACTGGTCAAGCTATAAAGATCATTCTAGTTATCAATATTGTGGGTAATCACCTCCTTATAATAGCTTAGCTTCCTTTTTCCTGTCACTCCTTATCATCCTACAACTTATCCTTAAATTTAGAAGTAATAGTAGTTTTAACATTACCTTTAAAAACTCCTTTCATTATAATCTATGTTTCATTATAATTTTTATATCTATATTATGATTGTTAAATGGAGGAAAAGCCTTGAAACTACATAAGGGTTTAGGTTAGGGAACTTGGAAATAATAAAACAGTCAACTTAACATTCAAAGTTTCGAGATAAAACTAGAGTAGTAGAGTTTATATACAAATTAATAAATTTCAAGCAATAAATTCAATATTTTTGAAATTTATATTTTTAGAACAATATAGTTATAAATTAAATAATTAATGTAGTTATCTAAATTAAATAATTGGTAAATTTTGATAAACGTCAATTTATAATAAGAATCAAAATACTTAGTTTATAATATATTTTACATTACCAACACTAAAAGCATAATCTAAATTGAGTAAATTATAACTTTATTTTAACAAAGTACCTCTAATTGGGGTATGCTATTGGGGGCAATCCCACCACCTCAAGTGGCAATTAAGAGTGGGGCGACTTGGCTTGCCCCTCCACATGAAGTTTGCATGCGATGCTTTTCATGAGTGAGGAGATGGTAATCACTATTTTTGTTTTGACCATAGTCACCAGAGGGCTAAGGCTAAAGAGGTTGTGAGGGTGCGCTCTTCCTCTCCGTCGCCGAAAAGTCTGCGACTAAAGAGTTTCCTTGCCACGATTCTCTAGTTTAGTTCTTTTCTTTGTAAATTATGTTCAACTCCTTGTTACATTTTGGGTTTTGTTAAGGGATAATATTTGGGTGAGTATTTCAATCCCAATGAGAAACAATAGTAGCATCTGTGATATTGGTCTCCGTGGGAAATTTTTTTCGAAAGCAGTGGCATTCAGGGCAGAGAAATGTAGGACATTTTTAGCATTTTTTTGGTCTAGGGAGGATTGCTTCGCTCTCGGTTTCATTCAATGTGGTAATCTTTGTTGCTTGTCCAAATTAAAATTTTTGGGCTAGGTAGTGCATCTTTCTAGCTTACTTTCTTAATGCTTCTTATTTCATCTTCTTTTATTCTAGACATGGTATTTGGTATTCTATTTGTGGCTAATGCCTACATTGTTAGTATTCTCTGTAGCCAATTAGTCAAACTTGTGGTCTTTATCTTTAATTCTCATTTGGATAATCTTCTACATATTTCTATGTTATGTTCTTTTTGTCATCTATTCGTACCCTGTTTCATTTCCTACGTTGGCTCAAGGTTTTTCTCTTCCTGTGTTTATATCAATGTGTCTATATTGTTCAATATACAGGTTTTCTCCTTTGGGGTGTGCGCAAAATGAATTTTCATCCTCGATAGCGCATGTTCAGCTACCAAGGAGGGTAGCGTGGCCATGGAGAACAATGTAGTCAGAGTGCCCATGCAAGAACTAGAGCCCAAGCCCAAGCATGTGAGGTCATAAAACTTTACTATGTTGTTTCCCCCATGAAATTAGAGTTGAAATCTGTCACCTTGAGACCCAACCTATGGATGAATGACTTTCTTTTTAGATTTTGATATTATTGGATAGGATTCCAATCAGGTTCCTTTCTTTGGGCATATCATGGGAAGAAGGAAGAAATATTTGAACTCAATTACTCTCAACTAGCAACATGAAACTCTTCTCAGCAAAGGCTTGAAGGAAAAACAAGAGAAATAATACAACATTTTCTCAACAGTGATGATATCAAATGTGGACAAATATTTTAGCTTCCATGTTTGGGAAGTTTGGATGCTTGGCTGGTACAATTAGTGTGTCACCGCCAATGTGAATGAAGTCACTAGAAAGATACAACACTAGTGACTTCTTAATATTCTTCAATTGATGATCTCCAAAGAGATTTTTGTTTTTAGTTATTTTTTTACAAACTGATTGATTCTCAGGCATTTTGTATTGTTCTAACTAGTATTGAGAAGGTGGCCAAGAGATGTGGTTTCTCTTGTGCCAAATTGAAGTTGTCTTCTTTGACTATAGCTAATCAAAGACATATGTATGACAATGTTTTAACATTTGGAGGCAATACAAACTTTAACATAAAAAATAAAAAATAAAAAAATAATTTTTTTTAGCAAGGTAATAATATTATTATTAATTACAAAATTTAATATATAAATTGAACATATATATTTTTAAAAACACGTGATAAGATTTTTAAGTATTGAGATTTGCCCCACATTACCATGGTGTAAAGTGACTTTACAATATAAATATGCTTGGTTAAAATACAATGAGATTGTCCTCATACATCGACTAAATCTTAATAATGTAATTCATCAGAAAAATAATCTCATTATCATAAAGGATCACAAAATTCTAAAATGTGACAATGCACCTAATTAATACCACAAATTAGTCATTTATCTAATTAATCAATTTAATTAAAAATGTAAAAAACTTAATTATTCTTGAAAAATAATCATTTATCTAATTAATCAATTTAATTTAAACTAAAAAAACATAATTACTTTTGTGATAAATTTCAACCTATAATTTTCATTATTAAAAATATTCTCAAAGTAATAAAAAATAAAATTTATATTATTAACCCACAATAATAATAATTATTAATAACTAAATAAACTCCAACAGATAGCTCAATTAATGGAATTCCTGTTGCTAAGTACACATTATCATGAAGGTGCATATGCTCTTTTATTATTACTAAAAAAAATACACTATCTATCACGAATTCTTCTATGTCATTGATGTCTCTTCTTTCAATGCAATGCCAGTCCAGACTCATACTGATATTATAACTTTTAATTATAATGTTTCTACCAATACTGATATTATAACTTTTAACTATACTGTTTCTACCAATACTGATATTATAACGCGATGGGTCCCAACAGCAGTGAGATCATCTGCTCTGCGCACCGCGATTCCAAACCTTTCAGACATATCCAGTTCCTGTCCATTTATCTTATCGGGCAGTGTCCAGTCAAAACAGTGCAATAGCTGTGCCAATGGAAACTCGACAAGAAGCATTCCCAGCTGCTCTCCCGGGCATCCTCTCCTGCTTGCTCCGAACGGAATCCACTCACAGTTACGAATTTTTTTCATCTAGCGAGCAGCCATTCATGAGTCTCTCAGTCACGAACCTTTCCGCATCCTTTCGGTTCCTTCCGATTGCCCAAAGATTCACCAAAACGCGAGTGTTTTTTGGAATTTCATAGCCCAACACATTGCAAGGCTTCCACAGATAAGTGGGGAAGGTCAAGGGGTGACGCCGCGTGGAGTCTAAGCGTTTCTTTCACCACAGCTTGGAAGGGAGAGAAGGAAGATCAGATTCACGCACCATCCGGCCCTTTCCAACTACAAGTTCCAGGTCGTCCTGAACCTTCTTCAACACTGGCGGGTTCCTCAATAATTCGGACATTGCCCAGTCCATGGTTGTGGATGACGTGTCCGTGCCAGCGGCCAACATATCCTGCCATTATCGTTACAATAAAGACATCAATAAAATATCAAAGAGATCACAATCACTGCACTATTTACGGGATCATAATCATATTTACTTATTTAAAAGCCGCCATTCAGATGGCCTTTATATTATCTCATGTAATTTGTGGCTCCATATCTTTATCTGCAGAAGCTGCAAGCAAAACATCTACCAGATCTCGCGTGACGTTGGGGCAACGTGTTCCTCTATCACTTTCTCTAGCAACTCGTCTTGTATGCCATGTATTTCCTTGAAGCGCCAGTTGAGACCTTGTAGATCCATCCAGGCGACGTATCGTATATAATCTCCAACAAAACTTTCCTTCATCATCGAAGTGATTCCTTTACCGCCAATGGAGTCTTTGTCAGAGTACTTTCTAACGAAGGTCGTCCTGCACAAAATATCGCTCACAAGGATTGAGACTGTTTTGCTAATGTTTAGCGGATGATCTGAATTAGCAATACAACGAATCATAGCAGAGACATCCTTTTCTCTTATGAAGCAGAAGTAATCCAAGCGTCTTGCCTTCAGCAACTGTAAAACGCACACCTTACGCACTTGCCTCCAGTAAGCGCCATACGCCCTACGGAGCAAAAATAATTAGCTGCCGCGGATGGAGGTCTGCTAGCAAAAAGCAGATCATGTGTCTTGAGAAACTCCTGATATTGTATTGATGTCTTTATGGCAGGATGATGTTGGCCGCTGGCACGGACACGTCATCCACAACCACGGAGTGGGCAATGTCCGAATTATTGAGGAACCCGCCAGTGTTGAAGAAGGTTCAGGACGAGCTGGAACTTGTACTTGGAAAGGGCCGGATGGTGCGTCAATCTGATCTTCCTTCTCTCCCTTCCAAGCTGTGGTGAAAGAAACGCTTAGATTCCACGCGGCGTCACCCCTTGCCCTTCCCTACTTGTCTGTGGAAGCCTGCAATGTGTTGGGCTATGAAATTCCCAAAAACACTAGCGTTTTGGTGAATCTCTGGGCAATCGGAAGGAACCCAACGTCATGGGAGGATGCAGAAAGGTTCATGACTGAGAGACTCATGAATGGCTGCTGGCTAGATGAAAAAATTCTCAACTGTGAGTGGATTCTGTTCGGAGCAGGGAGGAGAGGGTGTCCGCGAGAGCAGCTGGGAATGCTTCTTGTTGAATTTTCATTGGGACAACTATTACACTGTTTTGACTGGACACCGCCCGACAAGATGAATGGGCAGGAACTGGATATGTCTGAAAGGTTTGGACTCACAGTGCGCAGAGCACATGATGTCTCTGCTGTTGGGACCCCTGGCGTTACGGTTGTGCTGTAATCTGTATTGCTGACTGCCTACACTAATGTAGACTGCGATGCAAACAGAGCGGGTAGAAACATATAACTACCAATTGCCGCCAAAGGTGCAAAGCACGCATAAAGTACGCCTAAGGAATTCAATAATTGGAAAGTTTATCGGGTCATTAAACCTAAATTTTAATTATATTATTTTTAATTGCGTTTATTAAGCAAAATTTTAATTATTTTTAATCAGGTGTATAAGGAATGAGTTGGATTGCCGGATGCTATTTTACAGGTTTATATTATCAATCCACAAGTGAAATAATCTATTTATCTTTGGTCATGAAGTCTTGAATTGACTTTTAAACCAGCTGATCTTTAGATGTTAATTCTTCAAGATGATGTTCTAAGCAACATTGGTTATTAATTTTTTTTTTAAGACATGGATGAGCTATGCAAGGTTAAATTGAACTCTATTTCTATAATTGTTATTTTATACAGTTGTTGGAATGATTTATTAAATATTGTCTAACTTAAAGAATTTTAATATGCATGCAAGTGGCTATAGATTGATTGAAATGAAAGTCATTCATGAACAAAGTTGGAAGTGGACGGCACGCACCTATCATTAAATTATGTCTACTTTAGTTAAGACACCAATTATTGAAGCATAAAACCTTAAACAATGAAGATGACTATTTTCAAGCTTTGTTTAGTGGTAAAGTACGTGCCATCGTAGAGTCCATACATGGAATCCCTAGTAAAAAAAAATGGTGGTATCCTCACCTTTCCTCGAAAAACATTCACCACACAAAGCTGGGGATTTGTAAGTGATTCATATTTACCACTCTCATTTGATTTCAGTTAAAAGCACTCAAACATCCACCAAGCTTACTATTCCGGATTTTTAGTCCATTTTTTTTGGTTTGTATATAATCTCATTTAGATAGACTGACGACTTCTGTGCAGGCGTTTAGTCACACAAATGAGAAATTGGAAAAGAATATTTCTAATATAATGCTGGAATTAGCAGACAAGGACACACTCCAAGTCTTACGAAAAGAGTTGTTGCCATATTACCATGATGATTGTAGCGGATATACTCAACCCGAATCTGGCCAAATTCAAATTGACAATTTGTGGGGTCTTTTTGTCGTATCAAGATTAGTTACAGTGATAGCATTATTGATTTACCTGGTGTGATGGAATTGGAATGCTTCAAAAATAGCCCCACAAACAGTCCTCTAAGACTCATATGACCATGGTGAAAGATTTGAACTTTAGCATAAATATGTGGCTACGTAACATGTACACCTTAATCTCTCTTTTGGGGTGATCGTGTTCTACTGCATGATGCATGAGTGTTAGTTTTTTTTTCATGCCACCTCGCCACCTGCAAGTCAATCCCTCCCTCACCAACACTTCAATACAACACGTACTCCCATGTCATAATCCTTCCCAACATAATTTGTAATTCTTCCCAACCTCTTCATATGTTTGAGTGGATAGATTATGATGCAAATGCGGAGTAGAGCATGTTAAGCTCTCTGCTAAATGATACAAATGTGGAGCAAAACATGTTAAGCTTTTTTCTAAACAGCATGGCAGAGGATAATTTTGAGGTGAATGCAAAGACATGGGAAGAAGGAGGGTGTGGCTATCGGTGGGATGATATAAGGACCATGATTTACAAAACGTCATATTTTCGTCATAATCAAGATTGTCTACCATTTTCTATGGTCATCTACACCAGAGATGGCTGTGTCGAAAAGATTAAAGTAAGAACTCCAAGAAAACCTAGAAAATCGCTGCCAAATTCTTCCCACAAAAATCGCTCATGTAGGAGGAAATCCGAGAAAATGGAGAGCCTCGTCTTGGCCAATATCGGTGGTAAGTTCGGAGAAAGAATTGCCATGATGAAAAGCTCAGAATATCCCTACCATGATTTTAGGGATTCAATGCTTGAAATGATTCTAGAGAAATAGATTTTGGAAGCCAATGATCTAGAGAAGCTTTTGTAGTTTTTTCTCTAATTAAATTCTTGTCGTCATCCTCGAGTAATCGTCGAGGCCTTTACAATGATCTGGCAAGCCATCTTCAATGGCACCAAAAGTTCGTCGACGCCTGATTTCTGACACATATAGCAGGTGCCTTCAAATATTCAAAGAGAAATAATTTTTTGTTTAAATGTTTTAAGTTATTCAGAGCATTTAACTTCAATTTGAAAACAATTTTATTTTTTATTTCTTAATATAGATTTAGTAGGAAGCAGAATTGCGGATTCTCGAGTAGAATGCGATGAGAATGGAACCCGAGCCAATTGTTGGAGGTACTACACGCCTACATGTGCACGCTTAGTTAGAGCATGGGACTACATGCAAGATTCCTTCTTCATGATTTACTCCCTGATTTGCTCCTTCTTTAACTCTGCAACTCGCTAGTTCTTCTGCATGATTTACTCCATGATTTTCTCCTTCTTTAACTCTGCAATTGGCTAGTTCTTCTGCATGATTTACTTCCTGATTTGCTCCGCAACTGGCTAGTTCTCTCTGGAACATGTTGTAGGTGTTGAGTCCTCTCATTGATCACCACTATGGTGCATTACCTTGGGATATTCACCCATTAATGCTATATCATGAGCATTGTAACCTATTTTCTAATGAATCATTCTTTTGTTCTTTCGATTTTCTTTTAGTGTTTTTTCTCTGCAAAGTTGTGTGTTCAACCTTTACTAGCTAGATTCTTCTATGCAGCTTTTCTAACACATTACATGGTATCAGAGCCCACATGTTGCTAGATAAAAGGCACACCAATACTTTATTTTGCAGGTATTACAACTTGGAGTTCGAAGATCGACAGAAAAGTGGAGTTTCCGAAAGCATCGATCCTAACACCGTACAACTATCACGAATGGAAGGACCAAATGGCTCGATACCTTCATCAAAAAGGGTTGTACAGGATTACCATGGCTGTAGAAGTGGAACCCACTTCAGCCATAGAGAAATCGAAGTAACTCAACCGCATGGATGAGGCCCACAGATCCATATGCATGTGCATCTCCCCAGAGTTGCAATTTCATCTATCTGCCTGCAATACTCCCAATCATATTTGGAAAAAGGTTGAAGAACTCTACGGGAAATAGGATGAGATGAAAGGACATCTGCTCGAAGTGGAGCTGTTGTCATTGGATCCACGGAACTATGACAAAATCCAAGACTTCTTCACCAAATATAATGATCTATTGCTGCAACTCAAGGGTTGTGGAATTGACAAATCCAAGGAGGAGAGTCGCCAAGTTCTCTCTATTATGTCAAAGCTTGGACTAGAATACTCCATCTTTGTGTCTACATTTCATTCAGTAAGGCTCGCAACAGGTAAATCCTACACTATGCCTTCTCTCAAAAAGTTCATGGAGTCCCTTACTTTTGAGCTAGATAAACTCATTGGCATGGGGAAAATCAAACCTCCAAAAGTGCATGCACTTGCTGTGCATGATGGCAACAACAATAAAAATCACAAATATGATTCAAATCAGAAAAATCAGCAGCAAAAATACATAGGAAAAGCACATTTCCATCCAAAGAAGGAAGGGTACACCAAGCCTTCAATGACTCCTCTGGCTCGAGAAATGAGAAAGGTAAGAAAGGAAACAAATGCACTTACTGTCAAAGAGGATTCTATCTAGAATCCTCTTGCATGAAAAAACAAATTGACCAAATGGTAGAAATCCTTCAGAAGCACAACCTTGGGGACCACATCCTTTAGGGTGCTAAGAAGAAAACTAAGGATCCACCACACGGGAAAGGTAACAATTTTCATGCTTTAGTTGCAATTAATTTTTCCCCTGATGCATGGATTATAGATTCTGGTGCATCACATCATATGCCTGCTGCAAAGGAAGTCTATTCCTCTATGGATGCATGCAAAGGACCTCCCATCCTCATGGGAGATGACTCACCTGTTGGGGTCACTGGAAAAGGTAGACTGGAACTTTTACACGGAAGCTTTGAAGATGTGCTTCATGTTCCAAAACATTTGGTAAACCTGCTTTCAGTTTATCAGATCACTCATTCCAGCACCGGAAAGAGAGTGGAATTCACTCCAGATGTAGTGAACATATATGACTTACATAGCAGCTCCAAAATTTCAACCGGTGAGGTAAACAATGGAGCGAGACTGTATACATTTTCTGAATTTATTGAATCTGAATCCTCCTTATTGCTTACACATGTTGATGATAGTAGTAGGCTTTGGCACGAGAGGTTTGGTCACTTAAATTATAGGTATATGTAGCAGCTAAGCAAGCATGAGATGGTGGAAGGCTTGCCAAATATCAGATTCTCCAAAGGAGTTTGTGAAGGGTGTGTCCTTGGAAAACATCCTAGAGAAAAGTTTGACACTGGCAAGACTCACAGAGCATCCTCTCCTCTAGATCTGATCCATGGTGATCTCATGGGGTATTTTCCTTATCCTTCCATCAACAAAGCAAGATATGTAATTACATTTATTGATGATTTCTCACGGTATACTTGGGTGTATCTTCTTAGGAAAAAGTCTAAAGTTTTTGCGCACTTTGAAGATTTCAAAGCACTAGTTGAGACACAGTTAGAGAGAGAGATCAAAGCCCTCCATACAGACAATGTGGTAGAATATGTTAACACAACACTTCAAAACCTTTACCTTTAGTCCAGCATACAGTTGCAGTACACAGTTCCATACACTCCATAGCAGAACAAAGTTGCTGAGAGAAAGAACCGATCTCTCAATGAGATGGCTTCCTGCATGCTGCATGCTAAGTCACTGCCTCATAAGCTATGGGACGAAGCACTTAATTGTTCTAACTACATCCAGAATATATGACCCCCTTTGAGGCTTGGAGTGGCACTAAATCGGAGGTCATCGACTTTCATGTTTTTGGCTCCCGAGCATGGGCTAGGATCCCCTCTAAAAAGAGGAAAGCTCTTGATCCACAGAGAATTGAGTGCATATTTTTTGGCTACCCTGATGATGTGAAGGGATATCGACTCCTGATTTCCTCTATGGACAAGCTCATCATTGAGCGAAGTGTAAAATTTGAGGAAAGTCTCTCGCATACACCTCAATCGCCGCATGCAGACACCTTTTATCTACCTCATGTCCGAGATGATGACTCAGTACACTCAGATGCAGATAAAGAGCATGCAGATGCCGAGGTAGAGCATGCAGATGTAGAGACAAAGTCTTCAGATACAAATCTAGTGCATGCATATGATGATCCACATCCAAGCACAGATCGGGCTTCCTGTAGTGAATCAACTTCCCCTGTCATAGATCAGAGAACAAGGAGCTTACGTGAGATATATGTAAAAGACCCCAAACTACTAGAAATGGTCTTGTGGGGGATAATTCTGATCTGCAGGGGACTAGCTTAGAGTTTATTGAGCCTCCTCTTGCCCCCACTGCCACTGAACCATCGCCATCCTGGCATTGTCATTTGGTTCAGTCTTCTAATCCGTAGTCTTATGTTGAGGCTGCTGGGCATCCAGCTTGGGAGTCCGCCATGGAGGAGGAGTATAAATCCCTCCTCAAGAACCAGACCTACGATCTGGTCCCCCTTCCTTGAGGAAGGAAACTTGTTTGATGCAAATGGGTCTACAGGACCAAGAGTGCTGCAGATGGGAAAATCACCAAACAGAAAGCTAGGCTAGTAGCCAAAGGCTTCCAGCAAGTGCATGGCATTGATTATGATGAGACCTTTGCTCCAGTAGCAAAGATGGATTCCATACGCCTTGCACTTGCCATTGCGGCTGCCCAGGGGTGGGAAGTACATCAGATGGATGTGAAGAATGCCTTTCTTCACGGAGACCTATCTGAGGAGATCTACATGGAGCAGCCACATGGTTTCATTCAGGATTCATCTTTGGTCTGCATAGTGAAGAAATCTCTCTACGACCTTAAGTAGGCTCTGAGAGCTTGGTATGCGAAGATGGATTCTTTTCTCTTATCACAAAACTTTGAAAGATGTAAGTCTGATCCGAATGTTTACATGCTCAAGACACATGATTCTCTTCTTATCTTAGTTTTGTATGTGGATGATCTCCTGATCACCGGCAGCTCAGCTTCAGCCATTGCTGTAGTCAAGAGGTCCTTGCGTGATAGGTTCTTGATGATGGACATGGGTCCATTACACTTCTTTCTTGGTTTTGAGATCAACCAGGATGCTATAGGCATCAAACTCTCTCAGGCTAGGTATGCACGGGATCTCCTCGAGAGATTTCACATGACTGACTGTAAGCCAGCACCAAATCCTTTTCTATCTGGGGTTCGCCTTGAGGATGGAGGTGACACTCCATTAGTTGAGAGTACTCTCTATCAACAACTAATGGGGAGCTTATTGTACCTCACCCACTCCAGACCAAATCTCTCATATGCAGTAGGGGCAGTTTCCAGATACATGCAGGAGCCTCATGAGCTACAATGGAATGCTGCCAAGCGCATCCTCTGATATGTGCAAGGAACCATCACCTTCGGGATTCACTATGCAGTAGGCACTGCATTGAATCTCTTTGGCTTCACTGATTCTGATTGGGAAGGCGACAACATTGATCATAAGTCCACCTTCGGATATTCACTTAGTCTAGGGTTTGGCCCTATTTGTTGGTCGAGCAAGAAGCAGGTTGCTATTGCTCTCTCTTCAGCTAAGTCTGAGTACAAAGGAGTAGTCAACATCACCATTCAGGCTCTATGGCTACAACACTTCCTCACTGAGTTGGGCATCCAGTTCCACCAGCCCATTGTCATCTGGTGTGACAACCAGAGCACTCTCAAATTTTGCTGGATCCAGTACAGCGGCGACGGACGAAGCACATAGAGATCCATATGCACTACATTAGAGACTTAGTACATGATTGGGTCATTGATTTTCAGTTTTGTCCTTCAACAGAACAGATTGCAGACATCTTCACTAAGACATTCACTGAGCAGAAGTTTCACTCTCTGCGTGATCGTCTTGGAGTGAAGGACACAATTGCTTAGCAACTGTATTTTCTTCCTCTTTTCTTTTGATTACATTTTATTTTGAGGGGTGGTTTTTCCCACGATGTTTTCTCTCTTTCCTCAATTTTACTACAAGTTGCATTGTATTTTGGGTGACCTTTGGCCTTAGTTGCCATGGCCCATTTTCTATTTTTCCCCGTAGTGATGTTCAGGGGTGGTGTTGGAGGTACT
Source organism: Pinus tabuliformis (assembly GCA_031772625.1). Lineage (NCBI taxonomy): Eukaryota > Viridiplantae > Streptophyta > Pinopsida > Pinales > Pinaceae > Pinus > Pinus tabuliformis. The sequence continues at coordinate 577,090,083 of CM062806.1, read as the reverse complement.
ACACACCCACTTGCGGACTTAGTTAGAGCATGAGACTACATGCAAGATTCCTTCTGCATGATTTACTCCCTGATTTGGTCCTTATTTAACTTTGCAATTGGCTAGTTCTTCTACATGATTTACTTTCTGATTTTCTCCTTCTTTAACTCCGCAACTGGCTAGTTCTCTCCACAACTTGTTGTAGGTGTTGAGTCCTCTCATTGATCACCACTATGGTGCATTACCTTGCGATTTTCACCCAGTAATGCTATGTCATAAGCATTGTAACCTATTTTCTAATGAATCATTCTTTTGTTCTTTCGATTTTCTTTTAGTGTTTTTGCTCTGTAAAGCTGTGTGTTCAACCTTTACTAGCTAGATTCATCTGTGCAAGTTTTCAAACACATTTACACCAATGAAATCTGGATGTAGTGCTATATAAATCATTTAGTTTAGTGTTATATAGCTCGTTGTATATACTATATAACACATTCAAAATAAAAATGAAGCACCCTGTGCTGACAAATCTAGATTTCTCTATTTAACGCAAGCTTTTGGCATATGCTTTAAATTTTGGCCTGACAAGGTATATGAATGTTTTTTAGGCCAATAATAGTACAGTAGTTGGCTTTGAGTATTCCAGCTATGATTTTTAGGGGCCATAGCTACATAGAGAGGGGCCCTACTTACAAGGCGCTACCGATAATGAATGGTAATTGTAGAAGGGAGGACTGAGCGATGAATGGATTCAACGAGTGATAGTGATGCGTTCAAACACAATAGGTTCTAAACACGTGTCATATTTTTATTGGAAAGAGGAGAGCAAAATTGGAGCACGGGGATTGATCGGGGTGAAAAGTGTCTACTCACCCCAACCCTGCAAAGAGAACCTTTGGCGTAATTGATATAGTTGACCACCAAATGTTATAAATTTTGCTTGGTTTAAAAAATTTGGAAAATAAAATGTCTCATTCCAATGCAAAGGGATCAAATATTTTTTTAGCAAAATGCAGTGATCAAAATATTTTTTATTTTTCTCATTTTATACAAGCACCATTAAAAAGGAGTTTTTATTCTTTTATAATTAAATTATTATAAAATTCTATTTAAAAGAAAAATAAAATTCAAAAAAATAGTAGTTATTTTTTATTTTTAACTTAAATTGTTAAAATAAAAACTAAAGTAGTATTTCCCTATAAAATAATTTTGAATATAATTTCGATTTTTTTTTTGGTTCTATCTTTTTTTGGTTGAATTTTGAATAATTTTTTTCCCTGGACCTAGGTTGATCCCAAGCAATGGCGATCCCAACCTATCTTATTGAACGACCTAATTTTAATTCCAAAAATCTTCCATTCCCTGACCCCCTCCTTTTTCAATAAAATTTAAATCATATCAATTTCCATTGTTTTCCATAGAATTTAAATCATAACACAATTTAACCTAATTTACATATAACTTACGTGAAGCGTGATCAAGTTTGGTACAAGATGGTGATATTCATTAAGGTGTGTGAGTTACGTTCACCAGAGATATATTAATCAGAACATGATGCTCCGTCTTCTAGCTTCAGTTGACTTGACGTTTCTTCTTTGAAATAAACAACATCCCATTCCCATGAAGAAAGCTTTGCTCTCAACAACTTATTGGTTTCAGGTCGAATATGCATCTATTTTTGGCATCTTCAAGTCCATTGGCATTTGGGATTTCTCTTTTGTACCTACCTTGATTTTGGTTCAAGTCTTCCTAGAGCTGGACATTTCATCAATGTTGGATTATTCGTGGCTATATATCGTACCCTGATCCCAAATGACCAACCTATGATAAATCAAATCAATTATAATTGAAATGTTTCCTCCGGGTGCATTCTTATCAATCTCTGCGAGAAAATTATCTCAATAAGGTTAGTGAATCATATGTGTGACTGACGTTCTTGGTTCTATCTATTTCTTTGGATTCTATAATTACCCAAATCTTCTGACCGAAGTGTATGAATAACTGACTTCTGCGTTCTGTATGTTTCTTTCTTTGGATTCTCCTCGTTGAGTTAATGGTAAGAAGGTGTTCTCAGACTAAATATATTTGGGTTTGGTATATTTTGGAGCAATTTTTAAGGGCATTTGATCTGCTTTATTTCAAAAGCAACCCTTTAGCGAGAAACAACGAAATATATCTAGCATGTTCTTATTTTTCCACATTTTACCTGGCATTGTCTGGTTTGGCCTCGATATTATTCACTCTCACCAGATTAATTTGTTTCATATTTTTTGTAATTCGATTTTGATACCGGTTGAGAATGAGATATTTGGTCAAAACTACTCAATAATTTGTTAAAAAGGACCATAAATTTAGTGCTTTAATGATAGTTCCCTAATTTAATCCTCACTTTTTTTGGTTGAAGTCTTGAATTGCTTAAGCTAGCAGTAGTGTAAGAAAAGCTATAAACTCGCTCTTTTGTTCATGGTTTCATCACAATTATGTTTCGACCTTAAAACTAGCGAATTCATTAAATACACAAAATTTTGTTTAAAGTTTACTATCATCTTTGAATTAATTCCAAGTTTTAAACACTTTAGAACCACAAAATGAATCAAATTAACGTATTTTTTTACACCAGAATTTGACATTCATAAATGGAGACAAAGCATTTTGATTAACAGTTGTTAAAGAGCTTTAAAACCACCAAATTGATCAAATCCACGAAATTCTGTTTCACAGATTCCAACATACATTACAAGGCATTTTGATTAGCAGTTATCAAAGTCCCTTAAAACGATGCTATTTTAACGACCTCAAGATTGGATTCCTTTCTAAGCATCATTTGTTGTTACATAGTGGATTGCAATCAAGAATGCCTCTATTTCAAGACAAGATCATGATATACTTCCCCCGAATAATTGCATCATAAAAGCTAACTTTAAACAATGTGGGGAATCAGATTAATATCTCCAATTCAGTGAGGGTTCTTAAAAGGGCCTAATATGTTATGTGATTGAGGTCCCAATATGCTCCGTGATGGAACTTAATCTAGCTTTGTGAAAGGGTTTTAAGAGTAAGTACATATGGCTTCTTATAATTTCAAATGTCATTGATGTGTTGAAACCTGGTACTCGTGGCTACAATCACCCTGCTTCTATCTTTTAAATTGTTTAATACAGATTATTCAAATAAAAATTTCAAGAGAACAATATAACCTCATATATTAAAATAAGCCTTGATTTCTTCTTTGATTGAAGTTAATTTTGTTTAAACATCCTTGCCTCTGCAAGGCATGAAATTTACCATGACATTCATACCACATTATCTACTTATGGAATTTTATATTTCATAGGATTCTTAATATTATGCAAGTTTTGCAATATTCTTTAGATTTGAGAGATTCATTAGCACTTGCAGACGATTTCTTTGCAAAAATTTATGGCAAGAAGTCTAATAGAATGAAACGTTCGGGACCAATATTCAAACAGGGCATGGACGAAAGGGAATTAATAAAAGATAAAATAAAACATCAGGTACTAATATTGTAACATGGCCCAGAAGTACTTAGTAGTTAGAAGGATTAGAATAAAATAAATATTCTAACCGGGTTGGAAGTACTTAGCAGCAAGAGGGGCACTTACAAAAGATGCCTCATTGGTAAGAATCTTTCTCACTTTGACTTGGGAGGTTTGCAACAGTTGCATGGATTCATTAAGTTTATCTACTTCAATCTTGGTGCACTAAGCATCATCAACCTTACATTGTAAAGAATATTTATTAATTCAACTCTGTATCATAAACAATAGTCTGGATGGATTATAATTGATCATCTATTTTGGTATTTTTCAGTGAAAAAAATAAAATATATGACTTACAGAACTCATTTTAGTAAGATTATGCTTTGGTAATTTGGGATATCTCATTTTTGATAGCCCACTTGAAATCTTAAATGATAATATTTTGGGCCAAAAATTTGCAATCTTAACTTTTGACACCTTCATGTTGTTATATACATCAAGATCTTTCCAGTGATGCTAAAATCACTTGAATCAGAGTTCATATGCAGAGGCTATGCTTTCCACAAGTTGACCTATCTTGTTGACAACCGTGATACCAAGTGGATGCCACATCAACACACATCACTCATGCACAAAATTTGTGATAGTTTAACTTGATAATGCAATATAAATAAAAGTAGAATACTATAACCTACTTCTACTATCAATTTGCGAAAGCATAAAGATCAAGCTGAACAATATAACCAGAAGAAGAAGAATCAATGGCACAATACACATGAAAATGCTTTGGAGAAAGTCTTAGATAAAAACCCCACACTATTGTATTATCATACATGGTGGAAATACATAGGAATAATACAAAGCCTTAGCTCTCACAGTTAGCCAACTCTCAGTACAATCCTCACAGATGCTCACAGGCAATTTTGGCTTCTCTCCAACTTCCCTCTCTACCCTCCAAGCTCCTATTTCCTTGTGTTGTTCCTTGTGGATGATTAGCCTATTACCAAGTGGGAAAACAAGCCTTCAAAACTGCGCAGCCCTCAAGGATGAATCCTTCACTGCATGCATGAGTTTTCTCCATGAGAAAACACATGCAACTGATAGTACATTGTCCTTGAACATTAATCTCAACTGGGTCTTTTTCAAAATAGACATGCATGAGTTTCTGATGAGGGAATCTTGAGTTAACTGGAGTAGCACTAGTTGAGTGCATTAATGCACCAATTGACTGTTAACTCACTATTAGTTCCTCAAAAAGTTTGGAGCTAATTTAACTAGACTTAACTTAGTAAACTGAGTTAACTAATTACAACTCAATCTTATCTCCTTAATTTAAGGGATAACTCTTGCATGACTTCAGAAAGACTTCTAACTTGAATTTCTCCAACTAATTAATTTAAAATAAATTAATTAATTATTTCAAAGTAGCTGTTAAGATTAAAATCAATTTTAATTCACAATTTAATTCAAGGAAAAATTAAATTGGAATATTCTTGTTGCCATATTTCAACACTCCCTCTCAACAAGAAAGGGATTATCTGCCACCCTGATCATGTCTCTATGGAATTCGAATTTACACTTTGACAATGCCTTTGTCAAAATGTCAGTATCTTTCTCCTCTGTTGAAATATACTACAACAACATGATCCTCTCGACCTCTGAAAAGACACGGGAAATAAATATTGCCTTATGCTTCTCCACACTACCATCAGTAGCTTGTTTTACCTTGTAAAGCCAATGGAAGCTCACAACTGACTTGTTCTCCGGTCTTGAAACCATGTCCAAAACACTGTTACAAACTATGGAGTCATACTTCACCATAGCATCAACCCAAATTGGCTGTTGCATTGCTTCTTCAAAGGAAGATGGCTCGTTATCAACACATTCCCCAGTAAGGGCCATGTATCCAGTGTATCTCTTAGGTGACCTCCTCTGTCTGCGTTGAGAAGATGGTGTTCCCACATTCCCTCTCACATCCTCCAACAATATGTCAGCTTCTCTTGTGTGCTTCCATCCATCTCTGGAAGACTTTGCTTGAGTGGATGTCTCCACTCCTGGAACCTCTGCATGAAGCTACTCCACCTCATTCTGAGGCTCCTTTTCCTTAGGAACCAGTAGTTCCTCCACAGTTTGTAGTTGGAGCTCCCTCTCAAGGGAAACTTGCATGAACTTCTTCTCATCAAACTTGAGATATCTGTGAAGCATTGTCCTCCGACTGGTAGGCAAGTACACCTGATAGTTGTGAGGTGTATTAGTGTACCCCACAAATATTCCCAACTCTGTTGTCGTCTCAAGCTTCTTCCATGCATCCTTTGTCACATGTAAATACATTGATGAGCCAAAGATCCTGAAGTGACCCACATCTAGTCTCTTACCGAAGAAAGCTTCCTCTGGTGCCTTCATGCCAAGTATGCGATGCGGGCTTCTATTCTGCAAATAGACTGATGTGTTTCATGCCTCAGCCCAAAAGTGAAGTGGTAGGCCTTGGTCATGCAGCATTGCCCTGCTGCCCCTACAATAGTTTTGTTCTTCCTCTCGACCACCCCATTCTACTGTGGGTTATTTGGTGTCGTCAACTCTCATTTAATTCCTTCTGCTACACAAAAGTCCTTAAACTCTTGAGATACATATTCTCCACCGTTGTCACTTCTCAAGGCCTTAATCTTCTTCCCTGACTCTTTCTCGACCAAAGCTTTGAACTCACAAAACTTTCTGAAATTTTGGTCCTTCTTCTCCATGAAATAAATCCAACATTTACGAGAATAGTCATAAATGAAAATCACATAATACCTTTGCTTCGTTGTGGATGCCGTCGAGAATGGTCCACACAAATCAGTATGAACTTACTCTAAGATAGCCTCTGCTCGACTGTCTCTATCATGAAAGGAAGACTTGGTGTACTTTCCCAAGGTACAATCTTTGCATGTGTCAACTTGCTCAAGTTTACCTTTAGGAAGTCCTGTATATATCTGCTACATTATCTTCAAAGCCCCATGATGCAAATGGCCCAACCACCTGTGCCACAACTCGTCAATGTCTTGGCTTTGCACCAATTATGCTTTCATACTCAATGCTGCACAATCATCTACCTCTAGTTTATAGAGATTCTTCACTTGAATCCCTATCCTCTTGGTTTGACCCATGGCTATGTGTCTTAGGAATGCCTTCCTTTACTGAAGACAACATCATAACCTTTGTCCTCCAACATCGCGACTGATACCAAGTTCTTTAGTCCATGCACATACATCACATCTGTCAAGGTGAGAGGAGCTCCATGCTCCCTCTGAAAAGCAACCGTGCCCACTCCTGAAACACTATACCTTCTGTCGTCACCCATCTCTATGGGCATCTTGAGGTCTTTCTCCTCCAAGGCATTGAATAAATTTTTATCACGGTCATGTGGAATGAGGCTCCACTGTCAAGATACCAGACACAACCCATCATCGATGACACCATGCATGCGATGAGGGTAAAGTCCATTTCGAATTGAGAGGCTAATGCCTCACCTTTCGATCCTTTCGAGGATCCCTTCTTGGACTTCTTCGATGGGAAATTAGTCGCATCATGTCCCATCTTGTGACAATTAAAGCATCTTACTTTAGACATGTCACCCTTCTTCCCTCCATGAGAAGAATTCGATTTGAAATGGGAAGCCTTCCCCTTCCCTTTCCTTGCCTTACTCGCTAAGGCCAGATTTTCTTCATCGTCATTCTTAGATGAAGAACCATTTCGTGTGCTCCTCCTAATCTCCTCCTGCATAAGATCTGACCACAATCGTTCCCAATCTGGTAGTTTCTCTCTTCCATTCACAGAGTCTGGTAGCTATTCCAACTCTTTGGAAGGCCAAGGAGAGTGAGGTTCACCATATCATCATCGGCAGTAGTTATTCCCACACTTCCAAGCTCATCTCTGTAGGTGGTGAGCTTGTTCAGTTATGTGGAAATAGTATTCCACTTCTCCATCTTGATTCTTCGAAGCTTATCCTTGAGTGCCAATTTCCTCTGGTCGCTATTGTTCTGGTAGAGGTCCTTCAAATGTCTTCCACATTGAAAATGGAGTATCCTTCCCATGGACACTCGAGACAATATGGTCTTGAACTCCCTCAAGGATGATCCGTCTCGCCTTCGCCACACACTTCTTCCACCCAACCAACTCTTGTGCATTAGTTGAAGCTAGCTTTGGGAATTCTTGATCAGTGAATTCCTTCAAGCCATTGTCTTCTAATACAACCTCCATTCTATATTTCCATGCTATGTAATTCGAGCTACCTTCCAAGGCATACTTGAGTCTCAAGCCATAGAATGCCATTGGCCAACCTTGAAGTATGATATGAATTCGATTTGCACCTACAACCTTGAACTTCAAACTTCGAATTCTCTTCTCAGTATACTGTTCACAGCTCCGATACCATGTAGAAAATCTGTGATAGGTTAACCCGATAATGCAATATAAATCAAAGCAGAATACTATAACCTAGTTCTACTATCAATTTGCGGAAGGTTAAAGATCGAGCTGAACAATATAACCAAAAGAGAAAGAATCAATGGCACAATACACATGAAAATACTTTGGGTAAAGTCTCAGATAAAAACCCCACACTATTGTATTATCATACATGGTGGAAATACATAGGAATTATACAAAGCCTTAGCTCTCACAGCTAGCTAGCTCTCAGTACAATCCTCACAAATGCTCACAAGCAATCTTGGCTTCTCTCCATCCTTCCTCTCTACCCTCCAAGCTCCTATTTCCTTGAGTTGTTCCTTGTGGATGATTAGCCTATTACCAATTGGAAAAACAAGCCGTCAAAACTGTGCAATCCTCAAGGATGAATCCTTGACTGCATGCATGAGTTTTCTCCATGAGAAAACACATAAAACTAATAATACACTATCCTTGAACATTAATCTCAACTGGGTCTTTCTCAGAATAGACATGCATGAGTTTATGATGAGGGAATCTTCTGATAACTTCAGAATTTCTCCAACTAATTAGTTTAAAATAAATTAATTAATTATTTCCAAGTAGCTGTTAAGGCTAAATTAGATTTTAATTCATAATTTAATTCAAGGACAAATTAAATTGGAATATTCTTGTTGCCATATTTCAACAACTCACACATGGAGCTAGTCATGTGTGGACTTTCAAGAAAAATTCTAGAAATATCAAAACCCTCACATTAATTAGGGATCGAGGTATGCAGAAATCCTAAATGCCCTGGACAATGATTAAGCAATGTTAAGACATTGGGCCACTAGATATGATGGGGTTCCATTCTTACTGTAAACATATTGAAGCAAAACAAGAAGTAGTTGATCTCGTAGTAGCCATATTGGCCACAATATACAGTGTTATTTTCTTTGAATTTGCATGTTATCTGTAAGAAGAAAAAAACAAAGCATAGAACTTAGCATCTCGCTGAGTTTTTCCTGTATTGAGTTTCCTCATAGCACATCTTGTTTCATTGTGTGGATGGTGTGATATTCACTAATCTTCTTTTATTTCAATTTCAATTGTTTCAATATTTTTATACATTAAGTCAATAACATTTAATACGAATCTTAAGTAAAGCACTCGATCATAATAAATTTAAAAATCTTATAAGATGTGTTTTAACAAACTATTTTAATGAGATATTTATGACAAAATTTACATATCAAAGACAAGTCTTATCATTCAAGTGTTAGCTCATAGCAAAAGGAACTTATTTTAATGTGAATGGGCTAAGTTCTAACAAAATATAAGTGCATTCATAAAGTCTAACTACTTCAATCGCAGTGGAATGGGAACCCTCAAAATCACCCTATTTCACCTCCTTTCAAATGCCATACATCAATCCACTTGTGTCCTAAAGACATGTCAGGCCTTACCACACAAGCATTGGCTCATAGGAATGGGGGCTAAGAAATCCTGCTCCCACTCACCTCAGAATTGACTGACAAGTAAAAAAACTAGAGGGGTTTTGATGCACCAATATTTTGTACTAGAGATCGGTAAATCCAATAGCGCTAAGACATCTTGGAAATTGTATCAGGTTACACCCCTGTAGAGAGATTTGGATGCCCCTGTTCGGCAGTTTTTGGAGTCTGCTTCGTGTGAATTATGTGGTCATGAATAAGACTCAAAGAGAGAAATACTGAGGAAGTTTCTCACTTAATTGGGATTTTGATCAAATCTATGAAATCTAGTTTTAGATTGAAACATCTTAAGTAAATTATAGGCTATAGCTATAGGATGAGGTTAAACAGTCAACAACCTTCCGTGAAGTCCACACAGAATCTCATTTTCCAAACAATAAATAAAAAAGCCTTATTGAGATATCATTTTCAAACATGGATATAGATAATGTTCCTCCCCATAGAAACAATGTATCAATTTTTCTTCTGTGATAAACTTGTGAGGCCTATTTCACCTAGTCTAACTCTTTTGGCAGTTTTTGTGGTTGTTGAAAGTGGGTTGTAACGATTTCTTACTAGATTTGGTGCAATTAAGTGTCAAGAGTTAGCTTTAGATAAAGAAATTCTGTGTAAATTGGTGACTTAAATGAGATTCTCATCAAATCTATGAAATATGTTTTTATATTGCAACATCTGAATTAAATTATCGTGAAAATATGAGGTTAAAATAGTAAAAAGCCTTGCATGGTGTTCACAGAAGTTCACTTGCTAAACAGTAACCACAATGCTTCATTCAGATATCAATTTCAAAGGATATAGATAATATTCCTTCCATAAAAACAATGTCTTTGTTTTTCTTATGTGAAATGCCTATGAAATAATTGTTAAAATTATCTGCTAAATTTATGTATTTAGAGCTTCTTCAACATTAAGAAAATGGAATATGGTTGTAGATTCTTAGGAATGAGCTTAGGCACACAACTTACCCTGGGATCCTCTACCCCTAACTCCCGCACAATTGCACATTCACTATTAAGCATGTTGCACGAGAAGAAAATTGTCCAAATAAGAAGGTTGTCCCAAGACAATCTATAATTGAGAGTAATGAGTGTGGGAAGACCAAATAGAAGGGAAAACCAAGGATTTCTAATAATTCTGAGCAACCAAAGCTAGCAAACAATGGAGGAACAATGAAAGAATAAGGCATATGAGAGACTCCTCGGACGACCACTCGCTTGCTAAGAGACATCGTAATGCGAGTCACAACTCACCCAAGAAGAACTAAAAGCATAACCACTAAGCTTTCACGAGAGAAAAACAAAGTGAGAGAAGAAAGTCACTGAGCTAAAAGAGTATGACAATACCCTGAGATATCCAAGCCACTGAGCCTGGTCGGACAAATTCAGGTGCACCATAGATAAGAAATCACCACCAACTTCTATGACATCCAGTCCACTATAGTGAGCAGAGTCTTGAAATATAGAAATCGTCAAATTGTTATATTTGAAATTCCATATTATACTTATTATTTGTAATTGAAATTTCTTTTCTATTTTCTATTTAATTGTTAGTTAAATTTTACCATTTTAAATTATTAAAAGGAGAAGATTTTATTTAGAAATTTGTTTAAAGTGTGTATTTATTTACTCTTGTTTATTGAAATGACAATATTTTTTCCATTTTGCCATGGAAGAGTTGAATAATTATATCTCTTTCCAATCCATTAGGTGTGAAGTTTATTTTTATCATGGGGATGGAAAAAATCAAGTCTTAGGGTCAAACCTCATGGGGAGAGGTCGATGTTGGAAAAGGATAAGTCTTAGGGTCAAACCTCATAGGGAGAGGTTGATAATGGGAGCCACCCTCCGAAATTAAATTATCTAAATAGGCATCTAAGCTTTCTCGAGCTTAGAAAAATCATAGTAATAATGATAACATCCCAATAATGAAAAAACCTTTTTTCTACCTAACATTGGGAACTACTCGACCTAAAATCAACTTACTTTTATATATATGTAAACAACCAATAGTGAATTTATTTTTCTATCCAACCTTAAAACTTTTATACATATATATTATAAAATTAAAAGACTCTATTATCATCGAATTTTATATAAACAAATCACATTGAAATTAAAAGTAACCATTCCAATCTGATGACTCCGCATAGTAACGGAATCTTTTATATATACATCAAATTAAAAGTAACCGTTGAAATGTGATATTTGGATCACATCGAAATAAAAAGTAACCGGGCAGACGTCGTGGCTCTGTCTCGTCACCGAATTTTAATTAAAAAGACGACAAATGGTATGGTGGAGACGGTACAAGGTCGATTGTAACGCCTTTTGGCAAATCGATGAGACGGTGTATTGTGATGAATCGTACGTGATAGGGTTTTCATGACATACTTGACGGGACGGTGGTTTGTGACGAATGCTAGGTAACAGGGTTTTAATGGCATCCTACCCAACGTTAAAGGCACCGGCTACCACAAAACTTTCCTTCATCATCGAATTCATTCCTTTACAGCCAAGCGGGGGAATTGCTTCGAAAGTTGTTGAAATTTTGGTTATATTTAGAAAAATTTGGCAAAGATTTTTGTAAATCCAAGTTATAGTTGTTAAAATAGGTGTTTTAGACGTTTTTGATGGTGCTGAATCTATTTCCACCATTAAAAACACAATTCAAACACTGTGTCTACAAGATTTTTTGAATTTTTTTTGCACGGATTCCAAACACTTTGCGCTGTCCGGACAATTCCTCCGCCTTGATAGACCTCCTTTGCTAATGTTTAGCGGATGATAGCAGAGACCTCCTCTTCTCTTATGAAGCGGAAGTAATCCAAGCGTCTTGAGGTCAGCAACTGTAAAACGTACACCTTACGCACTTGCCTCCAGTAAGCGCCATACGGAGCAAAACCGATATCGGTGCAATTATACCAAAAATAATTAGCGGCCGCGGAGGGAGGTCAGCTATCATCACAATCCACCGTGTCATCGATTGGCCAAAAGACGTTACAATCGACCTTGTAACCTCTCCACCACACCATTTGTCGTCTTTTGAATTAAAATTCGGTGACGAGACAGAGCTGCGACGTTTGCCTTGTTACTTTTTAGTGGAGTAGTTCAGGGAGGAAGTGTTTTGACTGTAAAAGTGGTTGGAATTTGGGCAAAAGGATTTCAAAATTTTTTGTAGATGTAGTGTTTGAATCATGTTTTTGATGGTGGAAATAGATTCAGCGCCATCAAAAATTTCTAAAACACTTAAAATTATGAAATTTGACAATTTTCACTTGGATTTACAAAAATCCGTACCAGATTTTTGTTAAATATGACCAAAATTTCTATAACTTTCAAGAAAAAAAACATAATCCTTAAATTAAGGCCTTTTTATTTCAATGTGGTTCAAATATCACATTTGAACGGTTACATTTAATTTGATGTGTATATAAAAGATTCGGTTAAGATGGGGAGTCATCACATTGGAATGGTTACTTTTAATTTCAATGTGATTTGTTTATATTGGTGTGATCCAAATATCACATTTCAACGGTTACTTTTAATTTGATGTGTATATAAAAGATTCCATTAAGATGGGGAGTCATCACATTGAAATGGATACTCTGAATTTTAATGTGATTTGTTTATATAAAATTTGATGATAATATCTAGTTTTTTTAAATATATATAGATATTATAGTTTTAATGTTGGATAGAAAAATAAATTTATTATTGGTTATTTATATATAAAATTTAGGTTGATTTTAAGTTGGAGTAGTCTTTAAGGTTGGATAGAAGAACAATTTTTCTATTAGTGGGATGTTATCATTATGACCATGATTTTTTAAGCTCGAGAAAGTTTGGATGCGTAATTGGATAGTTTAATTCGTGAAGGTGGTTCCCATCATTAACCTCTCCCTATGAGGTTTGACCCTAAGACCTATTTTTTTCCATCCCCATGAGATTTGCACCATTGACCTATAAAGAATAAACTTCACACCTAATGGGTTGGAAAGAGATATAATTATTCAACTTTAAATGGAATAAGTATTGTCATTTCAATGGACAAGAGTAAATAAATAGACACTTTAAACAAAATTCTAAACAAAATACTCTCCTTTTAATAATTTAAAATGGTAAAATTTAACTAAGAACTAAATAGAAAATAGAAAAAACATTTCAATTACAAATAATAAGTATAATTTGGAAGTTCAAATATAACAATTTGACGATTTTTATATGTTAGGACTCTGCTGACTACAGTGGAGTTGTATGCCATATAAGTTGGTGGTGATTTCTTATCTTTAGTGCACTTGAATTTGTCCGACCTAGCTTAGTTGGTTGGATAACTCAAGGTATTTGTGTTTGTCTTCTAACTCAATGACTTTCTTCTCTCATTTTGTTTTTCTTTGGTGGAAGATTATTGGTGATGTTTTTAGTTCTTCTTGGTGAGTTGCTACTCGCATTATGATGTTTCCTAGCAAGCGAGTGGTCATGCGAGGAATCTTTCATATGCCTTATTGTTTCATTGGTCCTCTTTTGTTTTCTAGCTTTGGTTGCCCAAAATTATTAGAAACCCTTGGTTTTTCCTCCTATTTGTTCTCCCCACACTCATTACTCTCAATAATAGACTGTTCTGGGAAAGCATTCTTATCTGGACAATTATCTTCTGGTGCAACATGCCGAGTAGAAAATGTGCGAGAGTTGGGGGTGGAGGACCCTAGGGTAGGTTGTGTGCCTGATCTCATTCCCAAGAAGCTACATCCATATTCTATTATGTTACTTCCCCCACCCCCCCAAACCAAAATTTGTGAAGAAATTTGCCAACTTGAAGCCCTCACCACCAATGACTCTCAAGCCTATTTTGATTATGAAATTATGGAGGAGGTAGCCAATTGGGTTCCTGACATTGGTTATACCAGGGGAAGATGGAGCCAGTACTTGAACTTCATCACCCTCATTTGGCAAATGAAATCTCTTCTTGGCAGGGTCTTGAAGGAGAAGCATGAACACTATGATGATAGCATCTCTTCTTTGAATGAAATCACGCGAGTGTAGCATTATCAACACTCGTGTCTCTATAGTTTGGATGCTCAACTATCTAACCTTGAAATCCATCTATAGTGAAATAAAACCTCCTACTCCTATCAAGACAAGAGCTTAAGGTCTAGCTTTAGTCACCCTTTTAGACTCTTGATTTCATAACATGCCTTCTAAAAAATGTTTTACTTCTCTATATAATCCAATCTATAGTAGTTTTAGTAGCTTTTAGTATCAAATGTTTTTATTTTTTTATTCCTAAACATAAGTTAATGGTGAGACATTGAAATCAAATATTACATAACTTATGACAATCTATTAAAATTTTAAAATAATACTATCTTAATTAAATAATAATAATAATAATTTCAAATTATGAAAATTATATTTAAAAAAAAAAAATCTAGTTACATTTTTCAAAAATAGCTAAATATTTTCTTCTATTTACCAAAATTTACATACAATAAAATATATAACAAAAATGTGACCATACTTAAAAATAATATTTTATAAAGACCTCTTACATTATAATTTATAACAAAAATGAGACCATACTTAAATTTTTATAAAGACCTCTTACATTATAATTTTGTGGCTAATAATTTTATAATGGCCTAGCCTTCTCATCATTATGGACTATGTATAACCATTGCTAGCACATGCAAACCCTTTAAACTACATAAGAGTTTACGTTAGGAAATTTTGAAGTAATAAAGCAATCAACTCAAGAATTAGAGTGTCGAGATAAAATTAGATTAACACAGTTTATAGATAAGTGATAAATTTAACATTTTTGAATTAATATATTTAATATTTTTGAGGTAATTTTTTCACCAATTGTATATTATGATTGTTAATACGTGCAAATTCTATAAACTGCATAAGAGTTTAGGTTAAGGAATTTTGAAGTAACAAAGCCGTATAGTTAGTGTTCCTTGCCACTTAGTTTAATAAATTATTTTAATGTCATGATGTGTTGTATGTACTCCAAATAATAATAAAATTGTAAAATGAGTTATATGAGTATTTGTTTAACATTTTTTATTAATTTTTTAAATATAATTAAACATTTTTTTTTGTAGGTAAAGGTTACACACACATATATCTATATATCTATATATATATATATATATATAAATTGACATTGAAGAGAATGAAACTCATAAAAATAGCCTATTCAATACTTTAAACCAATGAGAAAATGGATTTTTGAATTTAATTACGAACCATTTGTGTTTATGGTAGATAATAATTAATATATAATGTTATTTTTTAAATTATTTATATTTATTGTACATAGTAATTAGTGATATAGTACATAGTAATTAATAATAGTGTACACAAAAATCAATTCTTGCCATCATTACACAATAAGAGGAGAGACATGGTTTTCTTTAAGCATTACAATTTGGGAAAGTTAGAAACCAAACATGTTTTTCTTTAAGCATTACAATTTGGACAAGTTAGAAACTTACAAGTCGGGAATAATAATAGAGAGCAGATCCTTTAATGCATGGGGATTTTTTTTTTCACCTCAAAATTTATTTATTTTTTATTATTCAACCAAATAAAAAAAATACAATTATGACCAAATCATTTGATGAACTCTAGTTCATATTAATAAATGCCATGCATCATCATATTTCTAATTCTATGATTTCTATATAGTTGATAATAAATTCATTGCAAATTTAGCAAATCTATTAGAATTAAATGAAATCGAATGAAACTTTGCAAATTTAATTCTAATAAATCATATATAGATATATATATATATATATATATATATATATATATATATATATATATATATATATATATATATATAGTTTTCATATATAATCGGATACATGCATTTTCCTCTAAAGGAGCAAGTCCTTGTTATGATTAGACTTAATCTCAACTCATAATCACGCATTAGTAAGGAAAATGAGTTCATGCTCCATGATCATGAGGTTCAGCATGACATAGACGGCTCTGAACACTGTAACCAATGAGTTGTCAATCAATGTAACCAGCTAAAGTTTAAACAACGACAAATTTTAAATATTTTTATAATTACCATGTAATTATTATTATATAGCATGTGCAGAGCCAAACTAAACAATCAATGTAACCAGCTGAAGTTTAAACAATGACAAATTTTAAATATTATTATAATTGCCATGTAATTATTATTATATAGCATCTGCAAAGCCAAACTAAATGACTTTCGTTTAAAAATGGGTGCTTCTTACAATAAAATGGAGATGGAGATTGATATTGAGAGCACATGGGAAGGATTCACAGGGATCAAAGTCAAATTCATTTGTTGAGTCTACGAGGGTGGGGTTCGGAGCTGTCAATTCGAATCTCACTGCACACTCAAAGAAACCAAATATGGTACCAACATTTATTTAAGAAGTGATATTTGTTGGTGCACCAGCATCATTACACAATAAGACCTAAATTGATTTAACCAATCAAAATGCAGAAAAATAAAAAATTAAATTATTTTAAAGATAAATTAAATTAGTTTCTAATGTAAACATTAGATAATATAGTTTAATTTTTGGTAAATTTAAATTTAATGTCAACATCAATTTATTTTGAATACGTTATTACCCTGCTGCGGCAGGGAATAATAAAGTGATCCATTGAACATCTGGAGTTTAGATATAAAATTAGAATAGGAGAGTTTATAGATGGAGTAATAAATTTAACATTTTAGAATTTGAAGATGACAGGTTCCTCAATATTTTGGATATTCAATAATTTGGACATTGCCTACTCGAGTGTTGTAGATGACGCATTTGTGTAAGGGAATTTCATAAGGCACTTCTTGGATCCAAACTCGTTCACCATTTTTACTTATACAAAATACCAATTGTTTTATGGGGTACTAAATTAGTAATTGCACCATATGTTGTAAAGGAAATGCAGTAAGGCATAAATTCTAGAAGAATCGTGATATATAGAAAATCATTGAATATAAAAATTAGTAAACAAAATACCATTCAAACAAATATTTACATAATTTGACCATCAATCTCAACCTCTGATAAATTTCATGAGTGATGTGCATGGACCTCCCTACTATTCTTATACTCATACATCCTAGTAAATAAATGAGTAAGCTCAACCAACTTATATTGACTAGAAGCCAGAGCTATTATGGATGAATTCTTAAACAAAACAATCTCATACCCATCTCTATATGAGCTCATTCCTTCTACCATCAACTACCAAAACATGGCCCCTTCCACCTGCTCCTCCCCATCTAGCAAATGCATATACATGTTTATAAACCACATAAAGTAAATTGTCTCTCTCACTCATGTGAAATCCTGGGTCTTTGTAATATTTCCCAAAATGTGCAAACAAAACTGGTTTTTTCAATATTTTGCTTCCATCTTCTAGAGATGGCTCTTTATCCAACTCTGCAAAAAATGAAAACTGGGTCTCCTCATCTACCCCATCAAGCCTTTAAAAGTTCAAATCATAGTTCAATGTATTAGTGCAAACTCAAACATTATCATCAATCAATGAACACTTGTTACTATAATAATGAACTACCTACCTATAAGATTACATGAATGAATGCAACAGTAGTTCTGACTCAATCGATTTCTATAAAAACCCAAAATCTCAAATATAGATAGAGGTTCAGAGAACAAATCTAAGTTTGTAAAAACCTATCAATCTCAAGCTTTTAATCACTCTTATATAGTATAAACATGGGAAGAAAATATATAGGCTTACCATATGTCAAGATAGGAATGAACTGTTGCAAAATCAAGTCCTTTGATTTGGTTATTGGCGATGAAATTTGTGCCCACGATGAAGCCTAGATTGACCTCTCTTTTGTATTCTCCATAAAAACATTCCAAACCAGCCTTTAGAAGATGGTTTCCATCAATGGATTTGACATGGCTAGCCATCCCCTCTATCCATCCATGTTTTCTCATCACAATCAGAGCACTACCATGTTTACTCACAACACTTACTATCATTACCAAAATAATGAATCATTATAAATGAAAATTTTAAACAAAAATCTACCAAACAATGAATATATAAGATCTGGTGTTCAATAATAAAAACGAGACCTTAAACTAACATCCTTGGTTGAATCTTTGATTACATTTGTTTTTCATTTCCCAGTTTTGATTCAAAGAAAAAAGGTGATATCTGACCTGGATGGTCCTCCCAGAAGGATCACTTTGACAACGAGGCTCGTTCATGAGCTCCCATGCAAATATTGTAGGGTCATCCATGTAGGCTACTCAAGTAATGTTGTTCACTCTCGTTAACACAGTCTGCAAGAAAATGCATTGTTGAATGTAGATTTAATATTAAGAAAAACTCATTCACCATCAATGCCAAATCCTTACTAACAACCAAATAATATATTGAGAAGAGAAAGAAAACTTAAAAAATAAACTACGAAAAACATAACAAGCATATTCACTTCTTCCATGTTATCATCATTAGATTGTTGGTGACAAGTATCCTTGCTTGCATGCTTAGTTTATCAATCAAACTAAATTGAAATAAAAAAAAAAAATGTCACATGTCAACCAAATCACATTGTGTCTACGTATTAGACCTACATAGGAGTACATAGGATGCTAAGAAACATGTGAGCACTGCCAACTAGGTTTTTTTGAATTTGAGCCAAGGATTGGTGGTGAAATTATATGTTTTGAAGGCAAATCAAATTTGGAGAAGTAAAGGACCCTTGACTATGCAGATATTTGAAATCTACTGTAAGGGGTTACTTGTAACTTGTATATCCCATGAGAAGAAGAAGCACCACCTTGGGACTGAAAATTGTATGTCATCAATCTCTTAGAGAAAGGATTAAGCCAATTATTACTCTAAATAAGATTGATAGGCTCTTCCTTGAGTTACAAGTCAATGGGGTGGAAGCTTATCAGGCCTTATCAAGGGTTATTGAGAATTTGAATGTGGTCATGGCTACTTACGAGGATGATATGCTTTGGGATGTTCAAGTTTATCTAGACAAAATAAAAGTTGCATTCTCACCTAGGCTTTACATAAGACATTTTAGGACATTTCTTTTGGTAAAGGGAATTTTACCTTTGCAAAGCTTAGGCAATACCTTTCAGGACCAATGTGGTATATCTCTTTTAAGATTGAAATTTTCCTTAGATAATTAGTTTTAGGTGTTTACCAAAAAGTAGTTTCCTTCTTGTAAGGAGTTTCAAAGAGATGAGGTATATTGCAAATTCTGGATTTAGGTAGAATAACTACAAGTTAGACAATAAAGGAATTTTGGGCTTTGTTATCAACCTATCATGTATGTTTCTTGAAGAATAAAAAAATTTGATCATCCTATCAGCTGTGTTTCTTGAAACATTACCTCGAATGATCCGAAATTAAATAGGAACGCTACAAATTAAAGATATAATCATAAACATCAAGATGTAGTAGAAAAACACTTCATTTCATTAATAGAAAAATATTGAACTATGCTTGCAAATAGAATGGAAATAAGATAGCTCGGGTGATGGTAGCTTGTTTCTGAGAAGAGATATGGCAACTACATGCCTCTAAACTGAGTCACAATGAGGCTCAAGGCCATTTTTATTATTAAACAATAAGAGAAAATCCTAAACAACCAAAACCCTAACTAGAGGAGATGTAACACCAAGAGTTTATGGGCCCCGTTGGGGTTAGTTGGACAGCCAACTTCCCGGGGTCGTAACTTGTTCATATTATCTCTGTTTGAGGCATATGATACCTTATTGGAAATATCTCTCCGAGGGCTACAACTGCCGAAGTTTTTACTGTAACAAATTTTGAATTGCTATTTTGCTAAAAAAAATTTTGTTTAGGGCCTCAAAACGGCTCCAGAAGTTCAGGATGCGAAAAACTGCCAAAAATAGTAAATTGTGCTAAAATTAAGGAAACTGAAAAACTTAAAGAAACAATGGTGAGGGTCCAAGTGGAATAGGCAGGTGACCACCAATATCCACCTAGATGATGGAAGGTATATATCAAGACAATAACATACTTCATTATAAGCATGAATCATGTTAATGAAAACCACGGGAAATTAAATAAAGCCCATTTTTTTGAGTTTCATGATGCAAGATTACAATCATTTAAACCCTAGGTTATATTTTAAGTTTTGAATTAGGGAAGATGGTGGGTAGTAATTCTAATGTCAAGGAGATCATGGGTAGGACTACCTCTTGGAATGTGTTGAGAGAAGCCAAAGTGGAACCTCTAATCCAGACACTGTATTTTCTCTTCGGAGGAGAAACCATAGAGATTTTATACCATCTGAAGCAAGAGATGAGATCTTCTTTTTCATCATAAGGAGATTGTTGGTGAAAAGTATCCCTACTTACATGCTTGGTTTATCAATCAAACTAGATTGAAATGGAAAATTGTCACATGTGAACCAAATCATAGTGCCTACGTAGTCTGCCTACACAAGAGTACATAGGATGCTAAGAAACACATGAACATTTCCAACTGGGATTTTTGAATATGATCCAAGGATTAGTAGTGAAATTAGATATTTTGAAGACAAACCAAACTTGGAGAAGTAAAGGACCTCTGACTATGCAGAACTTTGAAATCTACACTGCATTTTCTCTCCGAAGGAGCAACTACCTTGATCTTTATGTCATCTGAAGCAAGAGCTAAGATATTTTTTACATTTGATGAGAAATGCCTGGAAACATAGTGGATCCTCCACTCAAAACTATGTTTCCACATAAGTCCTTTTGGATATTCTCATCACATTTCATAATAGAGTTGTAAGTAGTTTCACGTATCCCAGGAGCTTCTATTCCAATGTGGGTAGGCTGGAACAAAACCTCTAGACACCTAAATCTTTTAGAGTGAATAGAAATCACCTGCCCATCTGGAAGCTCATAATTATTTTCTAATATAGTAGAGGTCTTTCCCAGTTCCATATCATTCTAATAATCAATTGCAACATATCCCAATTTTTCCTTTATGTCTCGAATAATTTCTCATTCTGTTGTTGTAGTGAAAGAGTACCCCTCTCTGTTAGCATCTCGCATAGTGCATTAGTTATGTCTCTACTTATAAGGCCTATTCTATCGATTTAACAGGAGAGGGAATTTACTTCATAGATGGGAACAACATAAGTGAGACCATCTCCAGAATTGAAAACAATACTTGAACAAAATTGGAGAATGGAAAATATAAAATTATTGTTTAAAATATGTATTAAGAATAAGTTTCCATAATCCTACCTTAACTATAACTCATTAAAAACCCAAATAAAATACACTTATATTAATTATAAAATGATTGACATGATACCCTTGGGTGACTATTTATGTTTTACAGATAAAATACAATTACCATAACCATTTCCCGGGAGTGAAATTCATTCATATATGGCCCTACTCTCCCTTTCTATTCACATGGAGTCAATAACACTGATGGAATGGGTACGATTATTATAGAACAAATGTTACTCACCATTCACTGTGATTTAAGGACTTTATAGATCATCAATCAAATAGCTTGATATTTTGTTACCTAACAAACTTGTAGTTACGCAAAAAATCACCAAATATTTACACAATTTTACCATCAATATCAACCTCTGATAAATTTCATGGGTGATGTGCATGAACCTACCTCCTATTCTTATAATCATACATCTTGGTAAATAAATGAGTAAACTTAGGCAACTTATGAGACTGACCAGAAACCAGAGCTATTGTGGATGGATTCTCAGACAAAAAAATCTCATACCCATGTCCATATGAGCTCATTCCTTCTACCATCAGCTACCAAAACATGGACCCTCCACCTGCTCCTCCCCATCTAGCAGATGATGTACATGTTTATAAACCACATCAAGTAAATTGTCTCTCTCACTCGTGTGAAATCCTGGGTTTTTGTAAGATTTCTAAAACTCTCCAAACAAAACTAGTTTTTTCAATATCCTGCTTCCATCTTCCAGATGGCTCTTTATCCAACTCTACAAAAATGAAAGTTGGGTCTCCTCATCTGCCCCAGGAAGCCTTTAACAGTTCAAATCAAAATTCAATATATTAGTGCAAAATCAAACATTATCATCAAGAAATGAACATCTACTACTCTAATAGTGAATTGCTTGCCTATAATATTACATGAATGAATGCAACAATAATTGCGACTCAATCAATTTTTGTAAAAACCCAACATCTCAAATATAGATTAGAGTCGAGAGAAAAGATCTAACTTTGTAAAAAACTATCAATATCAAGCATTTAATCACTCCTATACAGTATACACATGGGAAGAAAAGATAGAGACTTACCATATGTCAGGATAGGAATGAACCGTTGCAAAATCAAATCCTTTGATTTGGTTATTGGTGATGAAATATGTGCCTACAGAGAACCCTGAATTGGTCTCTCTTTTTCATTCTCCATAAAAAAGTTCCAAACCAGCTTCCAGAAGATGGTTTCCATCATGGATTTGACATGACTGACCATTCTGATAAATTTCATGGGCGATGTGCATGGACCTGAAGATGGTTTCCATCAATGGATTTGACATGGCTATCCATCTCCTCTATCCATCCATGTTTTCTCATCAAAATCAAAGAACTACCATGTTTACTCACAACACTTACCATCATTACCAAAATAATGAATCACTAGAAATGAAAATTACCCATAAGCAGATAAATGGCCAAGAAACAATGTTTTTTTCAAGTTTCTATTTCTTGATGATTTATGGAAACACTAACTGTTCTACCATTCCAGTGACATGGCGTTAAAAAAGTGTATTAGGAATAAAATGGGAAAGGTTTGCACACTCACTAAAAAGTAGCCACTGACAGGACTTTCAGATTACCAACAATGGATTCAACTCTATAGTATATTGTTGAATATTTTAAGAGGGCCCATATTCCAAACCTAAATGTGACAAAAGTGATGTTGCGATTTCGCAGCTCCAGGAAACATGTTTGTAAGTGCATGCATTTAATTGTCAAATGAACTGAACTTTGTGGGTACACAACGTTAACTGAATTCTTTCATGTAATTTCCTCCATCTTGTTCTTTGTTTGTTTCTTCATTTAGTTGTATGGTACAGTTGTATTGGCATGACCTTTATTACCCTCTTTGTCGATCTCTATTGAGTTTCTACAACCTAATGGCTCTTGAAAAATGTTTCTAGGTTCAAGTTGATCCTCACTGGGGTACATTAACCCAACAGTGGTGCATAGGTATCCCTCATGAGTAAATACAATTTGAGGTTGTCTTTAGATAGAACAAGGTCACTCCAATTTGAAAGTAAATCTAGAGATGACCTACAAAGTGAAAAAGAGACTAGTAGCATAAAAACTCAAGTAGTTAAAATGCTTTCTACTACTTTGTGTCAGCCCATGGAAGTTATTGATATGTATGTTGATTGGTTCAATGAATCCCTTACAAAAATCCCACTTGTTTACTTTGAGAGTATGGTAAATGTTTAAATTTTAGCTTCGTAAAGACTTTGGATGTGTCACAGTGGAGTATTTACTCACAACACAAGACTGGTCAACTAACTTTAAAGTAGCTACTACCGACAACTCTACCATTTTAATTGATCCAATCACTTAAACGTTACTCTATAAAAAAATGTGTGTTGCTAAAAACAATTGCCAATCTCTCCCATGGGACTTGCAAACTTGTAATGAATCCAATCCCTGCAATAAATATGGATAGTTGAATAACACTGTCTATGCCAGCAGCTAGATCACTGCTTTTGAATGGAAATTGAAAGGCTTCCATGAAAAATGGACACTATCATAAAAGATCCTTCCTTTTCATAGGATGGATTTAGCCTTTGAGATGAAACAAACCCCAAAAGATAAACCATAATTAGTTTGTTCCTTCTTTAATCTTCTCCATTTAAGCCTAGCCATAAAATATAAATAACCTTAACTTAATCAATTCTCCTCCTTGAATGTTACTTTCTCACTGAACTCACAGCTAATAACAATTGAACTTCACAAAATTTAAAATTTGTAATCAGTGTAATGCCAACTAACAAAATAATGCAATTTATAACATGAAAATTAAAATTTGTAATCAGTGTAATGACAACTGAAAAAATACTACAATTTATGACATGAAACATACTAGTTTCAACCCCACTTCTTCACCCTTGTGAGCATCACCTGATGTAATGAGTGCTAAGTGGACTATTCAAAAATCATGAGAAATTAGTTAGTTACGACTACCTCCCATGGAAATGGTCAGAGATGAATGACTTACATAACACAGTTGAATCCCAAAAATGATATCTAATATAATGCACCACGAAAACCCCCAATACTTAATTCAAAAGAGTGAAGGGAACTGTACTTGAATGGTTCATGAGGCACAATACTTTCTAAGGTTTTACAAATGGGGTAGCAAGCTAAGTGGGCTTGATTGTGGGGAAAATTCCATAGTTAAGCGTGCTTGAGCCCAAGGCGATCTGGGATGGGTGACCTCTCGAGAAGTCCTAGTTACCAGGTGCAAGACTCGAAAGTGATGATTGGCGCTATGTGATTCATTTCACTAGTTTCAATCCCACTTCTTCACCCCTGTGAGCATCACCTGATGCAATGAGTGCTAAGTGGACTATTCAAAAATCATGAGAAATTAGTCAATTACGACTACCTCCCATGGAAATGGTCATAGATGAATGACTTACTTAACACAATTGAATCCCAAAAATGATATCTAATATAATGCACTGCGAAAACCCTCAATACTTAATTCAAAAGAGTGAAGGGAACTCTACTTGAATGGT
Organism: Pinus tabuliformis; assembly: GCA_031772625.1. Classification (NCBI taxonomy): domain Eukaryota; kingdom Viridiplantae; phylum Streptophyta; class Pinopsida; order Pinales; family Pinaceae; genus Pinus; species Pinus tabuliformis. The sequence goes on along the minus strand of CM062806.1, from coordinate 577,064,898 downwards.
TCATGAGGCACAATACTTGTTAAGGTTTTGCAAATGGGGTAGCAAGCTAAGTGGCCTTGATTGTGGGGAAAACTCCATAGTTAAGCGCGCTTGAGCCAGAGGCGATCTCGGATGGGTGTCCTCTCAGGAAGTCTTGGTTATCGGGTGCAAGCCCTGGAAGTGATGATTGATGCTATGTGATTCATTTCACTAGTTTCAATCCCACTTCTTCACCCTTGTGAGCATCGCCTGATGCAATGAGTGCTAAGTGGACTATTCAAAAATCATGAGAAATTAGTCAGTTAAGACTACCTCTCATGGAAATGGTCATAGATGAAGGACTTACTTAACGTAGTTGAATCCCAAAAATGATATCTAACAAGGATCAATGTTCGGACTTCTGTCATTCACATAGATCTCATGGTCCTTCAACATGTTTCACTCTACTTGGGATAATATTTTTGTTCACATAACTTATGTATGGCTTGTTGGGCTTCATTAATAGCCTAATCATTGGAAGAATTTACTCAAGCTCACTGGGTATGCTAGCATGGCTTACACTTTTAAGGACTAGGCTTCATTTATCTCTAGTGTTTCTCAAGGAATGCCTCCATTAATTCGACATGGAACAATGGGTCCTTTAGTATGAGTCACATTGACGAGAACTCTCCTTGAGGAGGATTGCGCATAATTGAGACCATTTCCTTTAACTATTCTACCTGCTCTTGTATCGTCTTGATCAATATTTTCCTTTAACCTAAGATTGTTGTTGCCATGCTCCTTGATTGCATATTGAAGTCTCAAAACAAACTATTACAGATCTAAGTTCTTGTTGATCGTGGTACTTGTGACTTTATTTCATTCTTCTCTTCATCACGAACAACACCCGATTCAAACTCTAGAGCACCTTAACCTTGTCCTTTTGGCACATGTGTCTTGGTGTTGTGACCTCAAAAAAGTAGTTGAAGGTGCTTAACTTTCATGCCGACTAAGCTCTTGTGCTCTTAGGATTTGGCTACGTGTCCAAGAGGCTAGAACAAATTATAATCAATACTATTTATCAACTAAACCTTGGTTCACAAACAATATTTTCCTAAAATTTTTGCATGAAGGGCTAACATATGAACACAAATCATGTTATGAAACCATCTCTCAAAACTGAAGAAAAGATAAATCAATGACTTCAAAATTATCCCCTTTGAGGGGGAAACCTATTTCACATCACATAAATTAATAATTCTTGGATGATAGAAATGACAAGGCCTCCTTGGTATACATAGGAGTCTAAGGGGTCATAATGTAATCAGAGCCTAAATAAAAATAATAATGTAAGGGCACAATAATAACAATAGTGTGCTTCTATAGGGCACAACAATAACAATATGGGGGCTACCTGGGCACACCAACAACAATAGGCACTACATTAACAATAACAATAAGGGGGCTAAACTAGAATTATAGGGACCTAACATACCCCTCTCCTTCAAAAGAGTGGTTTCCTCAATACTTGAGTAATTTTGGATGTTTATATATAAAATTATCATCCTCCCATGTGGAATTTTAGTGGGTAAGTTCTTCCGCTTAATGAGATACTCTAAAATTGATTGATTCCATAGCTGCCAGGTTCTTGTTTTCATGATTCCTTCAGGCTCCAACGTGATTTTTCCTTATTCATCAACTTTTGGAAATACAGTTTGAACTGGAAACTTGTCACCAATAACCTTCTTTAAGATGCAGGAAGCTCCAATTTGTACACCATAGTACCAATATTTTGCAACACCTTGCAAGGACCATAGTACTTCAGTGATAATTTATTATCCTTCTTAGCTTGTTTGAGGGACATTTGTTTCTATGGTTGTAGCCATAAAAATACCCAGTTGCTTACATAAAAACTTCTTTCACTGTGATGCTGATATGCATGTTGTTTCATTCGATTTTGTGCCAGAGTGAGCCTATCCCATAACAATTGGAGAACTTTTTGTTGATGCTTGATGTGATCTTCCACTGTTTTAACCTTACAATTTTCTCTTAAATATGATGTGATGGATGGTGGATGATATCCATAAAGTGCCATAAATGGCATCATTTTTGTTGTAGTATGGAAGGAAGTGTTATACCACCATTCAACCAGAGGTAATCACCTGACCTATTGTGTTTGTTTATTAGGTACAAAGCAATGAAGATATCCTTCCAAACATGTGTTCACTATCTTTGATTTCTTGCTATTGAGGATGATAAGATGGGCTATGAGCTAATTGAGTACGAAGACAAGAAAATAATTTCATCCAAAAATTTCCAATGAAAATGGGATCTCTGTCACTTACAATAATATTTGGGTTTCCATGTAGCTTTTGAATTATTTTGATAAATGTAGTACCAACTGTATTGCATTTAAAAGGATGAGATAATGCAAAAAAGTGTGCATACTTGGTAAGTCTATCAACTAACACCGTGATGATAGTCATTTCTTTACACTTGGGTAAACCTGTGATAAAATACATTAAGACCTCCTCCCAACATTGATAGTCATTTATTTACACTTGGGTAAACTTGTGATAAAATACATTAAGACCTCCTCCCAACATTGACTTGGAATGGATAAAGGTTGTAACAAACTTGAGATCTTAATTGTGTCAACTTTATTTTGTTTGCAAACCAAACATTCTGGCACAAACGTTTGAATATCATATCTAAGGCCATCCAAAAAAAATTCCTTCTTGACCCCATGGTAATTTTTTTTAAATCCTTAGTGCCCTCCTCAGGGGGAGGTGTGCAATTCCAAAAGAATATTTTGTTTGAGTTGGGGATTCTTACAAATATATAAGTAATCTTTGTACCATAATGAATCATTTTTCTAGATAAATATATCTGATGTATTAGGATCTTTCTACAACTTTTGAATAAGTGTCCACACCTCTTCATCATTCTTTCATTCATCCCTTGCTTTAGTTATCCAAACAGGTTGGATAATAGAAATGACACAGAGAAATTCTTCCAAATCCTCATCCTTTCTTGAGAGTGCATCTACAACAACCTTTTGTTTTCATTTTCTGTAGATGATTTCAAAGTCATAACCCAATGTTTTTGTGAACCATTTTTGCTACTCTTCTGAAGATAATTCTTGTTTCAAAAAGTATTTAACACTACCGTGATATTTTTTTTACCTTGAAGTGTCTTCACATTAGGTAAGGTCGCCATTTCTTTAGTGCATGTAGTATTTCCATGTAACACCCTCCTCCCACATCCACCAAAGAAACCGGCCATCTGGGTTAAAAATGTGATGAGAGGCCACTATGATATGATCTTACCTCCTAAGTTACGTTAAGGAAGTGAAATCGATGGCAAAAAACCATACAAATATTCAACATCAACATTAGGACCCTCAAGAACCAATCCAACCTTTCTGCCAACCAACCCCTGGATCCATTGAGCTTTTGGACCACTTTACCTTTGGATGCTCTCATACGTGGTCCCAGATTGGCACATAATCCAATCTGTAAGGTGCTCTTCTTTGGTTTGATGCACAAGTACACCTGTTCCCCAACCTGGAACTCGAACAACCTGTTCTGATATGTATATATCTTCTACCTATCTTGTGTTGCTTTTAGATTTTTCTTGATTACTAGCATTTCCTGTTACATGTCTGCCAACATGTCTGGTCCAATTGACACCGTGTTAGCATGATCACTCCAACTGATGGGAGTATTACAACTCTGTCTATACAATGTCTCAGACACACTCATCTTCAAAGATTCTTGATACCCATTGTTGTAAGAGAACATTATTAGTGGAAGATACTCTTCCCACTTTTACTATTGATGCATCACATATATCCTCAACATGTCCTCCAATATCCTATTGACCCTCTCTATATTTCCATCTATCGACAGATGATAAGCTATAATGAAGGCCAACTCTGTGCCCAAACCTACAAACAACTCCTTCAAAAAATTGGAAGTGAACTTTGCATCTTTGTCTGACATGATCATCTTTGGAACACCATGAAATCTGACCACATATCTGATGAATACCTATGCTACATCGTAAATTGAGAATGTAGACTTCACTGGAATGAAATTTGCAACCTTTGTCAACATGTCCACAACAACCATGATGGAATCATGTTGTCTCACTATCCTCGACAAACCTTTGATGAAGTACATGGAAATGAACTCCCATTTCCAATCTGAAATTGTAATTGGATGAAGTAGTCCACCTGTATGTTTACACTCTTATTTCACATCCTGAAAATCAAAACACCTAGCCACAAACTATGTTACATCCCTCTTCAGGTTCGGCTAATAATGAAATCTCTTCACTGTTATCAATTTCTTCTAATAACCTGGGTGACTCGAATATGGATTCACATGAATCTCCCTCAATATCACCTTGTTGAGCTCACTACTATCTAGAAAATATATCATGTATTTGAATCTAACCAATCCATCCGTTGTAATACAATAATCCACATCTTGTGCACTTGCACCTGTACTTGTACCTGTACCACTACCTAGACCTATAAATCTACCTGTACTCGTAATGTCACTTGTACCTGTACCTGCACTACAACATGTACATGTACCTATACCTATAACTGTACTTGTACTCTGTTGCAACCTATGCATAATATCCATATACCTAACATCCTACTAACCTGCCTGTAAGATCCTATCCTGTAAGTCTGTCCCATAGGAGCTCATAGTTGCTAAGTGATTTAGTTGTGTTCACCTACTAAGAGCATATGCCACTCTATTCTCTTTACCTTTGATATCCTTGATCTCAAAATCAAATTCACTGATCATAGTCAACCACGGAACCTGCCTACCATTCAAATTTGGTTGGTCAAATAGATACTGCAAACCACTGTGATCACTCATCAATGTAAACCTCTTGACCATAAGATAGTGCCTCCACATCTTCAACGTATGTATAATTTTTGCCAGCTCGAGATCATGTGTGGGATAGTTCTGCTCATGTTTATTTAGTTTTCGTGACTCATAGCATACCACTTGTCCATCCTGTATAAGGACTCCACCAAGCCCTTTCTTGCAAGAATCTGTCCATAATATAAACTCTTTGTTTGGATTTGCAATATTTAACAATAGTGCATGTTTCAACAACTACTTAAGCTGTTCAAAATTAGACCCACATTCCTCTTTCCATTTGAACTTCTTAGCTTTCCCATGCAATGATGTGATAGGATAAGAAATTTGTGAGAAGTTTCTGATTAACCTCCTATAATAGTTTGAAAACCCCATGAAAGATCTCACCTCATCTATATTCTTAGGAGGTACCCACTCCATGATGGACCTTATCTTTTCTGGATCTACTGCAATTTCCTCCTTGGAAACAACATGTCCTAAGTAATGTACCTCAGTCTGAAAGAAACTACACTTATTGAGCTTAGCATACAACTGATGCTTTCTCAACAACCTCAACACTACTACTAAATGCTCAACATGTTCTTCCTCATTTTTATAATATACCAATATATCATTAATGAACACAATAACAAACTTATCCAAATACGGATGCAACACATTATTCATCAAGCACATAAATGTAGCTGGAGCACTAGTCAAACTAAATGGAACTAGAACAAACTCATAATGCCCATACCTTGTCCAAAAATTTGTTTTGTAAATGTCCTCCTCTTTGATGCGTACCTAATGATATTTGAATCTCAGATCAATCTTTGAGAACACTATTGCTCCCTTCAACTGATCGAACAAGTCATCAATCCTTGTTAATGAATACATGTTCTTGATATTCACTTTGTTCAACTTCTTGTAGTCAATGCACAATCTGAGAGTACCATATTTCTTCTTCACAAATAAGACCGGTGCACCACATAGTGATACACTTAACCTAATGTATCCCTTGTCCAATGTTTCCTTCAACTATAGCATCAACTCTACCAACTCAGATGTGCTCATCTTGTAAGGTACTTTTGATGCTGGAGCTGCCCCTGGCACTAACTCAATAGAAAATTCTACCTCCGTGTGAGGTGGCAACTCCAAAATATCCTCAGGAAATACATCCTGAAACTATTATAGAACTAGGTACCTTCTCAAAACATTTTGATTATCAACTTCCTTAACTTTTTCACTAGAAATGTGCATTGCAAATAACACACACCCTTTCCAGCGATTATGTTTCGCTTGCATAGCCATCACCATCCTAATTGATGTGGCTTTCTTCTTTCCCTGTAAGACTCTGGCTTCTCAATTGTCATCCAAGCACTCAATAGTTTTGTCATAATAATCCACCTTGGTTCTATGAAGATACAACCAATATATTCCCAACAACATACTGTATGATTCCAATAGTAATACATTCAAATGTGTTGTGATAGGCATACCATTCAAATCAAACGCACAAGATCTTACCCAATGGTGAACTTGCTTCTTTGTACCTCTAGCTAGCTACACTAACTAATTTTTTCATGCAATTCCTTACTCAAACCACACTTATCCACCAAGTCAGGACTAACATAGTTATAATTATATCCAGAGTCTATCAAAATAGAAATAAATTGATCACAAAGTTAACCGTCCATCTCAATGATAGATTCTTGATGGTAAGCATGTTTGTTATCAATGTTGCATAGATAAGAGGAACGCTTTGACCAACATCCCCAACAATTTCTATGTCATTTGCACTGTATATCTAAGGCCTACCACCATGATTCTATGGACAATCTCTCCTGTGATGGTATTTACCACTAGTCCAACACTCTATAGGCTTCTTGCATGCATCCTTGTTCTACTCCTCAAATCGATGTCCCTGTTCTCAATATGATGCATTGAACTTCTTAGATGGAGCCACATTCTCTTTATTACCTATACCCTAAGGTCTTGCTTGCTTTCTGTCCCATTTTCTTTTGTTCATTGCATTATCTTTCGAGTCTGTATTAGTCTCAAATCTGCACTTCGATTATTCATAGAAATGACTTAGCTTTTGGATGGCCTCCTCCAATGATCTAGGCTCATCGAACTCAATCGTTTCTTTGAATGTAACCGATAATCCACTAATGAACCTATCAATCTTCACATTCTCCTTCGTTAGGTAAGGCACATACCTTAGTAGCTCCAAGAACCTACTAGTGTACTCCTCATCTTTCATGGATCCCATCTTTAGCTCATAGAATTATTTTTCCTTGTCATCAAAGTATCTCTCCAACATATACTTCTTCTTGAATAACTACTCAAACTCACTCCAAGTCAAGTCCTCTTCATGAATATGTCTGATTTTCTTCACACCTTCCCACCAAATCTCTGCTTTACCTTCGAGACTTAATGTAGCTACTCTGGCTTTCATGTTCTTTTAATAATTATGTAACCTGAAGAAATTCCTCATGCCAAGAAACCATGCCTATTCATCTTGTAGTTTGTTCATCTCTCCATCAAAAGTAAGTGGATTTTATTTATTAAAGTGATATGGAAATTATCCCCTATCACTCCTCCTGTAAGGATGATAACGATGACAATCAAAGTGCTTATTTGAATCAGAACTAGAATAATACCTGTGTTTATAGCTTCTCCTCTCTGGAGTGTTGAACAATCTTCCATCTCTAACCATGTCATCTCTATCTGACCTGTGACTTATGGGCCTCTAAATTAGACATAAATTAAGGCCCATGCCTCTAAATTAAACATAAATGAAGGCCTATGACCATCCTTCAACACATTAAATCTCTCTTTTTGCATTAGATAATGTCTTTTTAACTTTAATATATTCATTAGGAAGGTTTATGGGGTATTGCATATTTGTGCCTAATATTATTTATTTTTGTTGAATATTATGAGAATATTGGGCAAATTATGAAGATTTGGAGGAGGAGAAAATTTAGGGACTTGATCCCTACTATAGGAGGATAAATATTAAATAATAAGTCAACAATATAGTATGGAATTATGGCACAGATTATGGAACTCCAATGATTGACTAGGAATGTGTTCCCTGCGATTTAATGCAGATTCCTAGTATTGGGAACTAGATCCACTAATCAAGGGATTTTGGTGGGGAAAACTTCCTATATTTATGGGGAATGATTCCTAATCATTTTGAATAAGTACCACGTTGAATTTTCCTCTAGGGAGAGATTTTTATTAGTGTTCTTCTGGAGAGAACTCGTATTTCTGCAGGTATTTTCTTGCAGGGATGTAATTGTATTAATGAAAATAATGAAGATTGGTGTCATGTTCAACTTCTAAATCTTCTTCTCCTCCATAGGTCTCTGAGTTTCCTTGGGCTTGGACATCCCAGGAGCCTCATAGCCCTTTTGTATCATTTTCTTTCTTTCTTTTCACTTCTTATTCACATGCATCTCTTGTTTTTATTTTTTTCCATTTATGCATTTAGTATTAATGATTTCTTGTTGTAGGATTGAGTTAAATGGTTGATGTAAGTTATTTTGCAGGATAAAAAGCATCATTTCATCTTTGGAAAATATTTGGAAGGTCATAGCAATCATTGAACTACTTGGATTAACTTTCTTATAACCAAACCTAGATTTCTGGAACTCCTTTGTGACAAAGAACAATAAATTTCTGCAATTTTTTAGAGCATGCTAACGAGTTTCAATCAAGTTGGTTCCACTTGCATTAGATCAAAAAAAAATTCTAGTTCATAGAAAAAATCACCCCATTTCATTTTCACTTGATTAGGTTAGGAATTTTATAGATTTACAGGCTCACTAGTTCTTGAATTTCTAGATTTTCGACTAGTAATTTTCTGCTATCTTTTAGCATGGGTTAACAAGGGTCTTTTTGAGTGATTCCACTTGGAATGGGGACCTAAGACATCTTAGTCAATAAAAAAATGGTTCCATCCAATTTCGATTTTATTTTCCTCTTCATTCGATTAATTATATGTTCGTATAGTAAATATGTAACATCCTTTAGTAAAAGAGGGGACCGTGTAGGAGAACTAGGGGATCCTGTAGGAGAACTAGTACATCCTTACGAAATCCTGTAGCAGCCTATTTTGAGCCTGAATTGAGAAAAAATATCATTGAAGATGGGATTAGGCTTCTACTTGACATCCAAGCCATCAAAATCACCATATTCCTCTTCCTCCACCTTTGTCTCCCCTGCGAAAGATCAAGGAAAGATTAGAATTTTCATTTATAAACCAAAAAGATTAAAAAAATGAGTTCTTTTATATTTACACATGCACACAACAATTAGTACTCTCTAGATCAGATTTCATGCTTATACTAGTTAAAACATCACATGTGACAAATAGGGTTAAAATAGGGTTCTTTTGCAAGCAAAGTTTGTTAATAAGTAGAGAGAGGATTTCATGTTACTTTACAAGCATTTTTAAATTCAGTCTTTCATTCCTACAAATAGGAAGCATTTATTTTCTCTCATGACAACAAAGGAAGGACACATTATATGTTGCACATATAGTGCCAATACCTCTTAAGTTTGTACGAACCCCGAGTTGATAATTAAAGTTGGTAGCCTTGGGAGTTGCAACATTCTTGTTGCAATACCAAGGCTCATCAGTGACCACCATGTGACCTACTACCACATGCCCCATTAGTTTTGTCCTCTTTCTCATAGCTGATTCGACGTGGTCCGTTTCACTACAAATCTGACAAACTCTAAAGTATCATTACATTTACCTCTGCTTGTTTCTCCTGTGCGTGCATGATTATTTCATTATCTGCCTTACAACGCTTTATTTCTTCATTTAAGCTTCTCAATGTATCTACCAAATCGAAAGATTTCCCAACACCATACTACTTATTTGATTCATAGGGGGAGTCTTTGTAGTCTACCATCTTGCTATACATTTGATATTTCTTCCTGCAAGGTATATCTTGTTAGCTAAACCAAATCATAATAAACCAACATACCTTAGTATAGCTCAAGGAAGATACCTTGTTTGCAAGATCAACAAATCAGCGTGATACATGTAGTATATATGACCTGCAAATATATAAAACTTACTAAATATACTCAAATAACATAAAAACTTCATATCTTTATTAATAAAACCCTTGAGGTAGGGTAACACCATACAATCACTCCTTAAGGAATGATAACACTCCATAAGCCATATGCTTATCAATACATAATCTTTGACATGTCTCAATGAAGTGTCTTTAGCCTTTATATAGGCTTCATACATACAATACCATGGGTCTCTCAATACCATACATCCATTACAATGTGATTATTACATTATTCCTTAATTACTTGTGGTCCCTTGCATAACGCTGGTTAACCACTTTATTTATTAACTATGACCCATTATATTATTACATCACATTATTCCCTTGGGTACCTCCCTCTGTACCCCATATGATCCCCCTAGGTATACTACATTCCACCCCCCTTAAATATGTTTCATCTTTGAAACATGAGAAGAACATAAATTATAAGATCTACTCAAAAGAGTAGTCCAATGGTACCATGCACTTACATCTAGCCATCCCAGAGAAAGGTGAGCACTCGATCTAGTTGGTGCCTCGCTCAATTGAGATGGAAGTTGGTCTTGGTAGCTCATTTGTGTTGATGTGTTGTGCATGCATCATCACACCTCTCTATTTTTCGTCCTGGGGTTGTTTTCCTTGTTGCTAATTTGTTTCCACCTTTACGGTTGTTGTCTTGCTGGGTGATGTGGGTGGCGATATGCTAAAACTTTAACTGCTGGAATATCTTTCATTAATTCCTCTATTATTGGTGCTTGAGTGGTGTCTGGTGCTTTTTCTATTACCTCCAATATTGGTGTCTGAGTGGTGTTTGATGATTTTTTTGGTACTGGGTTTGATGTTTGTATTTGGTTATTGACCATCAAAGGCTCATCATATGATGTGTCAGTGTCGTTAGCTATTTGTGCTACTGCCTGGATCTTAATGAAAATATCTTGCAATTTAATTTTCTTATTTTTATACTAGAGCTTCATGAATTTCTTCTGCACATTAATATTGACAGTACCCATAGATTCCATCGAAGGGTATCCCAAAACAACATCCATATTATCCATATATGAAGTATAAAAATCTGAATGCAACACATACTTATCCATAGAAATATTAAAATCTTTATAAATTTTAACATCAACATAATCAACCTATGTGTTTTCAATGTGTTTTGCTGGAACTTCAATTTTGTTGCCAAATTAACATTGATAAAATTATGATTGCAACTAGGATTGATAGACATAATGATCTTCCCCTTCTGAATACATCCATGAACCTATAATAAGGATACACCATCATAAAATAACCCCTTACATTTCTAATTATCCTATTTTATATCATGATACCATTTTTCCAAAAGGACTTTTTCAAATTCTTCATCAGGAAGGCTTAACAACTTCTTTCCATCAAGTGAGTCTTGCCATATGGCCGCCTCATCTTTAAAATAAAGGCATGCTAGATTTTTCCAAAGTGTTGCCCATATTGACTTATTATTTTTTAGGAATTCTTCAATAGTGGGACCATCATCATGTCCTCTAAAGATCATCTTAGTAGAAACCATGAAGTAGAATGAGGGTTTTGAATAAAACTTACCTACTTTATACGTCAAATTTAAAGTAGCCACAACTCGGTCAATATGGCCCATAATCCTTATTATAATATGTTTTTAGAAATGAAATGGTCATTCTACACCTTCCCATGTGATTGAAATATCGATTTGGGCACTCTAGAAAGTCATATTCATGCTGTAAATGTCTCACTGTCACAAAAATTTCTGAAAAAATAGTTGATTTTAAATCAGCGATATCTCCCTCGTCCGTAATCCGTTTCGATCGATTTGTGCTTTGCATTTGGGTGATTTTTCAATGATATCTCATATCTTCAATTATTTTCCAAAAATTCCCCACAAAAGCTTCCAAAATTTACTGGAGAGTTTTCATCCATGAATTTTCATCACAACAATTTCTGCAAAATAATTGATTTTAAATTAGCGATATCTCCCTCATTCGGACTCCATTTTAACTATTTTTTAATTGGTTATTTGTTTGCATGTAATTCAGACCTACATTTTTTTTTCAATTTTTGCACCAAAAGTTTTAGATCTGATCTGCAAACTTGTTGCCCAAATAAATATGAAAAAAATGTTAAAAAAAAACAATTCTCCCCTTCTTTGCCCAAGAAAGTGCTCTTATACCACTTGTAGTAGATCTTCCATACAAATATATAAATATTATTTAATGTATCCCAAATAATACAAAAGCTTCAGATCCTTATTAATAAAAGCATTGAGGAGGGTAACACCATACAATCACTCCTTAGGGAAGGAGAACACTCCACAAGTCATATGCTTATCAATACAATAATCCTTGACCTGTCTCAATGAAGAGTCTCTAGCATCTATATAGGATTCATACATACAATACCATGGGTATCTCAATACCCTACATCCATTACAATGAGCTTATCACATTATTCTCTAAATACTTGTGGTCCCTTGCATAATGTGGGTTAACCACTTTATTTATTAACTATGACCCATTATATTATTACATCACATTATTTCCTTGGGAACCTCCCTCTATACCCCATATGATCCCCCCTAGGTATAATACAATACATGTATAACATAATCATGACATCATATAGAAACATAACACATAAGCATATAGCCATGAAACCATCATTCTAGCTAGGGTCCAGCTATCAATACATGACCTTATTAACAACTCATACCACGACCTCATGCATGACAACAACCACTACATCACTGTACATTTGAATACATGCAAACATTAACACGCATAAGTAATGCATTACCAACCATACACATGCATACACATATGTAATCAAGCATAAACGAACAAAACTTGTAACCAAACCTACAAGAATGATACATGTAACCAAGCATACAAGAATGTAACCAAACATACAAGAATGTAACCAAGCGTGCAAAATGATACATGTAAGCAGCATATAACAATATCTAACCAGTCATACACTCATGACAATGCATCACACAATAACAATATTAACATCCACATGAGGACATCACTACAACCATGGTCAACATCATGCAAATGCAATAATCACATGGAATGGAAGCATAAGATACACACATGAAACTGAAACTCATACATGACCAACACACAAACCATCCAGTCCAAGGGGTGGACCATGCTTTGATATCACTCTGTAACACCCTCATCCCACATCTACCCAAGAAACTATCCAGTGTGGGTAAACATGTGGCGATAGGCCATTATGATATGACTTGACCTCATATGTCCCGTTAAGGAAGTGGAACCAATGGAAACACACCATACAGACATTTAACATGAGCATTAGGACCCTTAGGGACCAGTCCAACCTTTATGCCAACCAGCCCTTGGGTCCCATTGATATTTTCAACCACTTGACCTCTGGAAGCTCTCATGCTATGGGCCTGCTAGCGTCCAAGGACCTATGGACACTCTCAAAGTCCTACAAGCCAACATCTAGGGACTATTTTGTACAGTGTTGTGCCAACGTCCTCAGGATTTGAGCCACTTTGTCAAGCCCAGAGCCCAGGTCACTGCCCGAATTTAATGACATCTTCAAGATAGTAAAATAACAAGGAAATGACAGTACAAATGCAATTAGTTAAATAATACCTTGATTGGACCCCTACTAGCCTTGACAGACATTTCATCAAAAATATCATGAATATGTAATTTGCAGGTGCAAATAAAATATCTAATCATAAGGGTCTCATAATTAGTTGAGAACCTCTAAGAAGCATTGATGCCTCAAGACATCAACTTCCATTTCATCCATTAGGTCATAGATACATTGTTCATTCATTTACAAGTAAAAACATGATGAGAGCCATACATAGCTACTGTCATAAAACATATATATAACTAGCATAATAGTAATATAAATACCAATGAAATCACAACCATATGATCGACATATAAATACTCATGGAAATAAAAGGAGAAATAACCTTATATTGATGATGCAAAATCCAAACCCGGAATGGGACTTCATGTTCCACTCGACCATAGAATGGCTAAGCCAAATCACTCTTCAGCAATTCGCCCCATGCCATATTCCAAGAATGAATGCGAGATCTCATAAAACACATCAATCCAAAACCATCCAAGCCTTGGAGAAGCCATCCAACTCAACCCATCAATAGTGATTCCACCTCATGGTCGAAAATCACAAAACCATCATCAGATTGGTCTCTATTCAAGCCTTCCAGGGCTTCCAGATCATTTTTTCGAACCAAGGCTTTGAGGACGAGTAACTCAACCCATAGATGTTACCGAGCTTCCAGAGTGTTTGTCTAACTAGGGCTTCTAGTACTAGTAACTCAACCCGCCAAGGGCTTTAAGAGCATTTGTCCAACAAAGTATTCTAGGACTAGTAACTCAATCCAAGTTGTTACGGGCGTTCCAAAGCATTTGTCCAACTAGGGCTTCCAAGAACTAATAACTCAACCCAAGCTAAGGAAACATGAGAACCAACAAAAAAAAAACAAGGAAATAAAACCACAATATCCATGGATATCCAGGCAATGGAAAGGATAGGCAATCCATTATCAATCTAGGTAATCCTCTATGCCAATGATAGATCATGACCAATAAACCACCTGCATATGCCATAAATGCCAAAACTAGTGAGGAAAAAATACATGCAACTTAGTACCTGCAAGCCAAATCCATTGTAGTTGCTAATCTTGATGTCCTCTTTCACTTCTCTTCTCTTTCTTTCTCTTCTTACTCCAAAATCCAACTATGCCACACCCTCCAAGAGTGCTCCAAGAAAAGTCTAAGTATCCAAGAGTATGAGAGAGAGAGAGAATAATGAGAGAGCTCCAAAACTGAAATGACAAAAGGTTACCAATTGACCCTTAGAAACCTTTTTATGAATGAGGCCTCTATTTTCTTCATTTTCCATTATATTCCTTCAATGTACTCCTCACATGCAACCTATGACCTTTCACCTACCTTTTCTCCTAATTTCCATTATTTTCATAAATAAATATGAAAAAAAAATGTCATTTTTCCTTTCCAAAGCCTTAACCAATGCCTTTTCCAATTTCCTTAGCCATTAGTAACCAAATCAATAGCCATACTAGGATGTCTTTCCCAACATTCAACTTGGAATAAGTGTCCCATCGACCGTGGTTATTATTTTTCCTTTATTAACTTTTATTACATGGAATTTTCATTAGGGTTGTTACATGCCAAGATTCCCTTCTAATAAATAGGTTTGTGTAAATACTTTCCCTTGATTGGATGAATTTCAAAAGAAATTGGTATTCCTTCTTGCATTATAATAGCACCACGTACATTTACTGAGGCATCACATTCCACAATAAAGGTTTTTGTGAAGTTTGGCATAGCTAAGACCAGTGCTTGGCACATTTCCTCTTTAATATGGTGAAAGGCCTTAGTTGCTTTGGGAGTCCAAGAAAATGCATCTTTCTCCAGTAATGTTGTTAGAGGCACTTCTATTCTCCCATAATCCTTAACAAGCTTGCGATAATACCTTTTCAACCCGAAAAATAATCAAATATGCCTTATTATTGTGGAGATTTTCCATTCCTGAATGGATTTAATTTTGTTACAGTCTACCTTAACACCCTCATGAGATGCAATATTACCCAAATATTCCACCTTCTATACTCCAAAGAAACATTTGGATTTCTTTGCATATAATTGTTTCTCCTCCAATATTTTGAGCACCCAGTCAACATGTTGAGCATGATCCTTTCAAGACTTGTTTTAGATCAGTGTAACATCAAAAAATACTAACACAAGTTTTCTAAGGAAGGGTTTGAAAATAGAATTCATCAAAGCTTGAAATGTGGAAGGTTCATTAGTAAGGCCAAAAGGCATGACAAAAAATTCGTAATGACCTTCCTGAGTTCTGAATGGTGTTTTCAGAATGCCTTTAGCCTTCATTCTAATTTGATGATATCCTGAAAGAAGATCCATCTTGGTGAAGTAAATTTCCCCATTTAATTCATTCAACAATTCATTAATGACAGGAATGAGAAATTTATCTTTAATAATGAGCTTGTTGATCTCCCTATAATCTGTACACATATGCCATGATCCATCCTTCTTATGCACCAACACTACTGGAGTACAGAAAGAACTTTGACATGGTTCAATTATACTGGCCTTTAGCATTTCTACAACCATATGTTTAATTTCACTTTTTTGGGCATATGGATATCTTAAGGTCTAATGTTTGGAGGAACATTTCCTGGAATCAAGTGAATAGCATGATCATAATCATAATTAGTGGGAGGCCTTTAGAAGTCTCGAACACATTGGAATGATTTTTGAAGGCTTTTTGGAGATCTGGAGAAATAGATGATTTCAATGTTTGAATGTATAGTGAGCATAATTGTGCAATTACACCCCATTGTTCTTTATTTCAAAAGTTTTTTCATACCATTAGAGTTGATTATCTTCCTTTGTTTCACTATGATACCCTTTAATTCATTTTCCTTTCCTTCCCAAAAAATATCTAAGAGAACATCTTGAAAATTAAAAGTTATTGTCCCCAAAGATTGTAACCATTGGACTCCTAATACAATATCAACACCACCCATTGGAATGGAAAGAATTGGAATATTCAATACATGTTCTCCCATGGTTAGCTTGATATTGTGGCACTTTATAGAGAAATTTATCATTCATCCATTTACAACCATATCTTGACACTTTGGTGCTGGATATAGCAAGAAATTCAATTCCTTGGATATCTTACAATGAATAAAAATTATGGGTACTACCCGAATTAATCAACATTATTACCCTTTTCTTATTGATATATCCTTCTATATTAAGAGTTGGAGAAGTGGTAATTCCCACAATGCATTACAATATATAGTTGGATTCATTTCTTTTTTTCGGGGTTGTTTCCTGGTGTATATCCTTTTCTTTTTATGTTTATTGTTCCTTTTCTTCCTCCTCTTCACAATCTATGTAAAATAATTTCTTCTCAGCACACTTATGACCTTTAATATATTTTCTATCACAACTGTAACAAAGCCATTTTTCTTTTTTTTCCTCCAATTGTTGTGGATTCAACCTTGTAGTTTATAGTAGCAACAACACTTCCATCTTTATAGTTGTGAGTGGTAGACTTACTTGTTGCCATAATTTTTCTTTCAAATTTTCTTGCCACCTTGAATTCCATCTCCAACGAATTATGTTCCCAAACGATAACTTGATGTTGGATGTTATCCTTTAAAATCCCTATGAATACAACAATCCTATGCTCCTCTATAATATCATTTACCTTGATATTTAATCTTTGGAAGTACTCAATGTGCTCTGCCATTGAACCCTTTTGTTTGAGATTTATTAATTGGCTAAATAAGGTGTTTCTTTTTGTATCCTCATAATGTGTTACCAATTATTCTACAAAAGTTGTTCACGTGACAATTGATTTACAAGACAAAAGCCATTGATACCACACAAACTGATTTTTTTTCGAAATATAAAGATGCAATCTCTACATTTTGTGTGTTCGAGACATCATGTATATCAAAGAATTGCTCCATCTCTAGTATCCATGTCACCAGATCCTCGCCATCAAACTTCCTCATATCAATATTTGGAATGTGGTTAGTCTTCAACCCACTATGGGAGTCTAAAATCATAATTTTTAGCTCTTTTATCCTCATCATGATTTTCGTGGGGTACCTTGTCACCACTAGGAAGCATTTCTTGTAGCAACTTTCTCAAACCTTCCTTCAAACCTTTGAGGTCCCTTTTCATTTTTGTTTTTAAACCATCCTTCAAAGCTTCTAGCTTGACATTCATCATTTCTTCCATGTCATATTTAAAACCATCAATCTTAGCTTCCAGTTCATTTTTGGTTACTCTTTGCGAGAGTGAAATTTGTTGCACTTGGTCTTCTAAGTTTGATATATCAGGCTGCATTGCTTCCTCTTCTTCATGCATCATAGAATATTTTTCTGGTTTCTTACTAGGTGTGTCCATTTTTTGTTTAGAGGAACTATTGAATGAAACAATGATATCTATTCTTCACTATACTCTTTGAATCACTTCAAACTATTTTTTCAATCAAAGGTTATACAAAATTTAAAAAAATACACACCTTTTTCTTTCTTTTTAGGAGGATGTTATTGAAAGATGTATATTTGTAATTTCAAATCTCTAAGCTATAAAATTTTCTCCTGTCGTATCCCTCTGAGTTTTTTTTCCAACCCCACAAGTCATACCAATATTGGATTCTTCATGAAAGAGTTATTCCCAATCTCCCACTATGACTTGATTATAAACTAGTTTCATAGAGTGAACTTGTACGGAGTGCCATGTGTCATTGTTTCGACTTTTGGCCCTAAAAATGATACATGAAAAACAAAAGTCTGTGCACTTTCAGTCACTTCTTACAAAATTTAAATCTTATGCTTGGAGATAACGTTATGATGATTTTCCCTAGGTCACTTGTTTGAGATGGAATGATGAAGCCTACAGAAACATTAAATTTCTCAGATCATATCTTCGAAAATATAGCATACAAAGATCTGGAATTCGTACACAAAGTTCATAAATATTTCAGATCCATGTGGTTATAATTTCATCTTCTTAGTCCTTGTAAGAAAATGATATAGCGAACATTCCAAGATGACCTATTTGAAGAAGCGAAGCCCTAGAATCTAAAGCTTTGATTCCAAATTTTATGCAACCAACTCTCAAAACAGAAAAAATGATAGATCAACAACTTAAAAATTATCATATTCGAGGGAGAAACCCCCTTCAACAAATAAATGAATAATTCTTGGATGATACAAATGACAAGACCTCCTTGGTATATATATAATTCTAAGGGGTCATAATATAATTAGAGCCTACATAACAATAATAATCTAAGGGTGGAACAATAACAATAATGTTCTTCTATGGGGCACAACAATAACAATATGGGGAGTACATGGGGACAATAATAACAATATGGGGGATTTATGGGCACAACAATAATAATATGGGGCCACGCTAATGATAACAATAAGGGGGCTACACTAGTATTATAATGACCTAACAAATAAAGACTATAAATTAGTACTATTGTGTTCATGACATATGCCCATAGCACTACATTATGTCCAAAGTGGCTTATTCATCGTGTTGCTTCTCCCTAAACATGTACTACTCTTTTTACTATTCATCTAGTTTTAAACACTTTATGGACATTGGCTTTCCTTTTGAGGGCCAAAGGTCCATCACACTTATCTTCCAATGCATTTTTGTGCCAATATAATACTGCAAATGGTATTACTGCTACTACAAACACCATTTATGAATAATGCAATTTTGACTTATTGTTCCACTATTTTTATTACTTGAGTGGCTATGCTCACTTCTGCTAAGTATATTAGCCATCATATTTTCTCCTTGAGATAAATTTACCTCAACTAGGGACTGTTTCTTAACTAACACCAACTATACCAACATTTTGATACCAATTGGATAATGCACCAGGAAAACTCCCACAACTTATTCTCAAAAGAGATGTCCAAAAAGTAAAAGGTTGCTCCAGTTGAACTAAGGGCTACTAGTTGACATAGAAATCCCATATGATAACCAAGTAACATGCATAGATAGCCACTTATTTTCATGAACTAATGACTACTAGGCATAATCAAATCTACAACTTAAATCATATAAGAGTACTTCATATAAGATATGCAAACCATTTATTACCTAAGAAATCATCTCTTCATGATTCTAATGGATGATGCCTGCAAATGTTGATTGTGCACTGCCCCTAAGTTTGTGCACTATTTTCTTCGTTGATCTCTCATCATCTACCATATTTGCTTCTGCTTAAGGGTTGATCCTGTGGAATTGATTTTAGCTTTGGGCCCCTCATTAATCCACTCCTTTCTTGCATCCCATCTTCACAATGCAATATGAAACACTCCCATGTACTCCCCTCTCGACCATGTAGGTTTCATTTTATGTTTATCCTGCAATGTCAATATATTGACATAAACAAATTCATCATTGTAATTTGCAAGGGGACTCAATATTACCTTAAACATTCATATGCAACTCTTTGTCTATTTCTTCTTGATGCCTACATCTGAATTCTTTTGGCTTCACTTGAAGCCATCTTCTTCCTTTTAATGAAGAGAGACTAGAGGTCTACTTCCCCTGAGTAAAATACCTTCCTTTTTATTACATATCTTGGTGGGTTGAGTCCTAATGGGATAATCTCCTTCAACCTTAATGTTTATCCCAGTTTCGACTTTATCTTGGCTACATAGGGATATAAGGCACTTCTCCCTTACTTCCTCTTTCTTCATCCAAATATTATTTCTTCTTTTTTACTTTGTTTTCAAGGGAGAATTAATTTGGATTCTTATCTCATTGCTTACCTAAATCTTGCACATATTGCAACTAATACTTACAGAAAGGTCCACCAATGATGTATGAGGATCATTCATATTAATTCTTCTCTAATTTTTCATTAGTGAAAGATCAGATCTCTACTGATTTTTTTTGCCTTTGAGCAAGCTAACTTTACACTATGTGTTGAAAGAAAACTCACATTCGTCTATCTTTTTATTCCTTCTCATCTTCGACGGTCAAGTTGATTCCTCTTTTTTTATGCTCTATGAGTGATGCCTTGTCTTCCCATATCAAGATTCTACTATCTTGAGCCCAAAATTTTCATACTTGTAGCATTCAACATGACTTAAGAATGGGCCAACGACGTTTCGATTTCTCATTACATTTTCACCATGTCTTCTCCTATTTTTATCACACCCACTCCTAGAGTAATTATCAACTATATTTTTTCTACTACTATACTCTTTCCTAGGAATCTTATACATTATTGGGTTTCTTCCACCAAACATATTTTATTTTCTCACGTCATCTACACTTTGTCGCTTTATGCCCATAATTTTTCCAAGAAAAACAATAACCATAAAAGAGAATTTGATCCCTGAATACACTTTGTATTTGAAGTGGAAAATACCTTTGTTGGTTCTTCATGTGTCTTCCATGGTTGTTTGAATTGCTAAATTATTTTACAGCTATTAATCTCCTTCCTTTCTTTTGAAGTTTATGATTTCCAACTTCATTTGTTTATTTTTGTTTTTTTTTGTTGTTCATTCCTTTGTGACTATTGTCCAACAATTCCTTTACCTTTATTTTTGTTGGACTTCTTAACTGCCTTAGCTTGGCTAGGTGATTCTTTTATGTTTTCATTCTTAGATCTTGATTCTCCTCTATATATTCAAGCCTAGTCTCATTGAGGGGAGACCTCTGGCTGATGAGGATTTCATATGAGGACTTTGTTATCTTTTAAAGGTTTGATATTGAGATAAATCTTCAATGCACTTTTCTAATTCATGTGCCAATTATAGTACTTCAGCTTCTAGTCTCTTACATTAATATTCTTTCTCCTTGTGGTGATTGATCAACATCTCATTCAATTTATTGATCTATCCTTATTGATCATTCAAATTAATAAAAAAAATGATCAACTCATCATTCTAAACTGAGAAGGGAATAGATGGGATTCATTTTAAAATAGATCCTCTCATCTATATCATCTTCTTCTCTATCATAGTTATTGGCCAACCAACAACTAAGATCTATTTCACTTTGAATTTCTTTCTTGACCACTGCAAGGGATGCATTCATTTTCATCTATAGATGAAAATCCATGGGATATTTTCTGATTTTCTTCATGATGTGTTCTGCCCTATTCCTAGGAGGTATCTTCATCTAATATTTCTACAAATGTAGGTATTTCGTTGCTACTGCTATATGCATATCTAATTTTTTCTTCAGACAATGCATGCAGACATCTAGAAGACAAATGACTCATTTATTTACATTTGTAACAAAGCAATATCTTACCTTATAAACAAGACTTCCTCTCTTCTAAATCCTCTTCATCATCTTTGGAGTGATCATCAATGGCTTGCATATTGGGCAGAATATCTTCAATGTTCTGGGAATCTTTCCTTTGAAATGTTTTCTTGTTCCTCTTTCTCCTCTTCTTCCTTTCATATCTAGAAATAGCTTGTTTAGGATTTTACTCACAACTTGAGCAATAAGGTTCTTCAACCTTCACATGGGCCTTCTAATTATTTCCTTCATATATATAATGCAACTATTATAACAAGTCTTTGGCAATATTTCAATGGCTCACTTTGTTGGCATTTGAATGTGATAGTATCTTGAGGATAATATTTATTGCTTCGCTATCATACTCATTCTTCAATCCATTCACTATAGAGCACCATATATCAAAATCTAGATCCATTAAATAGGATTCCATTCTTGCTTTCCAGAGAGCATACTCTAAGTCATTTAAAAATGGTACTCCTTCTAATGTAAGCTAGTATTGACTAGCAATGCTTCCTTTTGATCTACCTTCAAGTAGTTAAATTATTCTTGAAGGAACTTTCTCTCATACCAATTGTCAGATATGATATTTAATACTTAAAGGGTGAGTGAATTAATATTAAGTATAATTTTAATTTCGATGCGAATTTATCTTTTCATTTAATATTGGAAATCATTCATGTGACCCATCAACATAATATCAATATGAATCAACACATGAAGATACACAAAACCATAAGCAACATACACATGAGACACAAATGTTTAATGTGGAAACCCATCTGGGAGAAAAAACATCAAAGAATTGTTTGTATTACGTTGTAAAATATGATCTCCAACCTTGTTTACATGAATATTTATGAGAAACCAATCACATGAACCACCAACTCCCTTATATCTTTTTCTAGCTCATACTAGTAGGAAGCTCTAACTCCCTTCTTTGATGACACCTGATAAGCTTACTGGAAGCACCAACTTGTTCAATTTTTGTAAGCATTCAATTGTAAGAGGCTCCAACCTCCAATTTTTTATTCAAGCATCCATTGAGATGAAAGACCCAATTCCTTGTTATGTAGGCACCAACCTATCATCCTCCTAGAGTCATGGTAAAATTACTTTCTACCGATGGTCATCCCGCACATAATATCGTTCACAAGGGTTGACACTATTTTTCTAATGTTTATGGGATTACTTGAATTAGCAATAGAATAAATCATAGCAAGTACCTCCTCCTATCTTATAAAGGCGAATTAATCCAAGTGTTTAGAGCTCAACAAAAGTAAAACTCCCACCAGACACACTTACCTCCAGTAAGGGCCATATGGAGTGAAAACTATAATGGTGGAATTAGACAAAAAATAATTAGTGGTCGCAGATGGAGGTCTATAAGCCAAAAGCAATCATATGTTTGGGGAAAATCCTTGCCCATATCAGGTGAAGGGATGAATAAAGTGAGAGTAGAGCCTAAGTGGAACGAAATGAGAGGCCCAAATTTAAAGAAAGAGCTACCAATTATTGGTGTGGAGGCTCTTCTAGTAGCTGAATATTTCCTATGATGGTCCATGCGAACGATGCCTAGGGAAACCTCCTATCCCTTCCCTTAATGGAGAAGCTCCATGCCCACACCAATGAAACCAGAGTGATGGTGAGTTTCATATAAAATAAAAGTATTCTATAAGGGGATACATGGATCCTAATTCATTCACCATTATTAGTTATCCAAAGTAAAACTGTGTAAATCACCATCTGGTCTCATTTCAGAGGCCATAATTTAGCTAGGATGACAAATTTCTTGTTGGAATTCGATGAAAAATTCTTCAATAAATCTGACTATGGGAGTGTTTAAGTTACTTTTTATGGGGAAAATGGATTCAACACCTTCAATTATCCATGGGAACCCAATGTCCCTAAGCTTGACAACTATAACTTAGATTTGAAAAAATTTCTGCCAAATTTCCTCAAAACTCATATAGAAAATTCTATTGTTTTTTGGGATAAATTGTGACATGTTTAGACTACACGAAGGTCTAGGCCATTAAAACCCTATTACATACCAATATCTTGTCAACGTATATTGCTAAAATCCCTATCACATACTATTCATGAACCACTTTTACTTTGCAAACAAACTTTACAATGTCAACACATGTTACAATAGACTTTACATACAAATGTCTTGTCAACATATGTGATTAGAAACCCTATCATGTACGATTCATGAACCACTTGAAATTTGAAAAAAAATTTAATATCAGGGATTATTATCGACCATGAACATGCATGATCCTTCATGACCATTCATTTTCTGATAGCTCCATCTATCCTACTTCTGCAGGCAAGAGCACTCATGGCTTAACTATTTTGATGTAGTTAATACAACTGTAGATAATGTAAGTATAGTGAGGGAACTTGCATTAAATTTCACCTTCCCACCATATTTCAAACTCGTCTAGTCATGCAAGTCATGTGGGAATTTTTTTAAATTAAAATGAAATGTGGGAGGTATGTCAATATGAGAAATCATGTAGAAATTTTGAAAATCCCTAGGGATCTATCCGCATATTGTCTTTTAGAAATTCAAAATACATGGCTTAGCTCACCTTCACGATAGTGTAAAACCTATTATTTTTCATAGAGACACCAAACCTGCTAACTTTCTGCTAGATGATGAAATCAATGCCCTTGTATCAGACTTGGGTGTGGTGAGGATGATGACTAAGAAGAAGGAAAATACCATGTGACGATGAAGGAAGAAGAAATGCATGGTTATTTGGTTCCCAAATACATTATTTAAAGACAATTCATAGACAAGAGTGATGTGTATAGTTTTGGCGTTGTGTTGCTAGAGATCATTAGCGGTAGAAGTGTTGAAAATAATGACAAGAAATGTTAAAAGTAACATCTAGAAATTTTAATTTAATTTTTTCTTGAATTAAATTAGGAATTAAATCGAAATTCTATTCTCATAGCAACTTGTAATAGTTAACTAAGTTAAGTTGACTTAGTTGGCTCAGTAAATTTGATTTGGAAGTCTATCTAGATTCATGTAGAGTGATCCCTACATTTTAGGGGTGTAGGTTGAGTTATTATTGAGTTGTAATTATTTAATTCAGTTTAATTGAGTTAAATTCAGTTAAACTAGTTCTAACTATTGGAGGAACTAGTGAGTGGTCAAGTGAATTAAATTGGATTTAATTCACATGCAGTGATCAATCAGATAAATGATAATTCACTCAAAAATAACTCATGCATGTTAGTTCATAGGAATACATAGTTAAGACTAGAGTTCAGGGACAGTGTATTATCAGTTGTATAATTTTTCGAGTTGTACAGATAAAGCACGTAATTAGTTGAGGGCCTATGGATGGATTGCGTAGTTATCGATGAGGAATTTTCCAATTAAATATGGGCTAATTTTCTTAGGAATTGGTCAAGTAATTAGGAGCTTGGAGTCTTGGAAATTTGCTTAACTATTGGCCAAAGGAAGTGACTCAAGGAGAGGATAGCAAATACTTGTGTAGGTGGACCTCAAGGTTGAGCATAACATATTGTATTCATCTAGATTCTTTGACTAAGAAGAACACTAAAGTAGGAACTTGGAAGGCAACATATTTGACTAAGTGTTGGCTTGAGGTGGCTTGTGAAGTAGAGAATTAGATTGTATTAGTGCAGGAATTGTTAAGGATGAACATGCATTGTATTTTCTTCATAGATCTTTTGGTTAATGCAATATATATAGTCGGGGGTTTTAGTAGTTGCTTTCCATAGAGAAATAATGTGTTATGTGTGATTGATATTCTTCCTTTTCTATTTATTTTTTTCATCGAACAATTTTGGTTTCCACTGAAGAATAGGGCAGATTCTTGTTTTGTGTTTTATCATATCACTTAATTTGGTATTGGAGTTGAAGACATTATAGAAGCGAAGAATTTGAAGTTGTCCTTGCAGAATGATGGAGCTCTAGTTCAGGGAAGATCATGAGGACCCTATGTTTAGAATTCTTAGTGGATCTAGGAGGCTTCTACTAGGAAGATCAGTGAAGTAATGTTTAGTGACACAAAAGGAGTTGTGATAATTGACATTAGAAAATTGAGGAGGAAGATTTTTTTGGGTGCCAATTTTGCAAAAAAGGTTTGAAAATTTTTGTTGAATCTTTTCAAAAACAAATAGTAGATATGGGTTACTTGCAAAACAATACCCAAATTCAAAAAAAAAAAATCGTTGAAATGAAATTCCAAATGAGGGAGATATTGGTAATATAAAATCAGCTCTTTTTTACAAAATTTTGTGACGTCAGGACAATTACAATGCAAATATGAGTTTCTAGAGTTCTTAGATGATGTGATATTTAGAAAAAAGAGGGTTTTATTTAGACACATTGCCATGGGATAGATGAATCAAATTAGTGTGTGAGTCAAGAATTTGTATGCTCTCGAGGTCGATGATGCATGCAAAACTTTGAGGAGCAAGGAAAAGGTTAGAGACTTGGTGGTTGAGAAGGAGCATGAATTACCTCTCAACATGCAGCCTTAGAAGTAGCCTCATCAAGTTGTGGAGCAACCACAATTGGAAAAGTAGAGAGGAGATTGAGTGGAGACATCCACTCAAGCATAGACCTCCAGTAGGTGGAAATTTTGAGAAAAGTAGGAAGAAGGAGCACATGCGGCCATACCTCCAGGTGAGAGGTGAGGAAATGTGAAGTAATAGTCCCAAGAGTGCAAAAATTTGGGCAGGGTCCATTGAGATGTTTTTTCTCATGGATCATTACCTTACTACGAAGCCCACAATACACAGTAGCAAGATGGATGAGTGGAGGTTAAAGTAGTTAGACATAAGAGTGACAAAGGTAGAGGATAGCAACATTAAGATACTAGGGAGCATAGAGAAGAGTTGACATTAGTGCAGATGGCACAAATGAAAGTTAACAGAAGTGCATAGTTTTTAGTCGATAAAGGCAGAGCTAGTAGCAGTAAGAGACACTGGTGACAGGTGCATCATACTAATTTAGGTTGGATTTCTTTTTTTAGTTTCATAAGTTGACATAGAAACAACACTAGAGAGAAGTGTTGCATTCAGAATGCTCCAAAGGTATCATATCAGGATAGAATTGTATTCCTTTCCTGTTGAGAGGGAGTGTTGAAAATAGAAACAAGAAATGTTAAGAATAAAATCTGTAAATTCTGATTTAATTTTTCCTTGAATTAAATTAGGAATTAAATTGAAATTATATTCTCATATCAACTTGTAATAGTTAACCAAGTTATGTTGACTTAATTGGCTCGACAATTTTGAGTTGGAAGTCTATCTAGAGTCATGTATAGTGATCCCAAAATTTTAGGGGCTCGGGTTGAGTTATTATTGAGTTGTAATTATTTAATTCAGTTTAACTGAGTTAAATTCAGTTAAACTAGTTCTAACTGTTGGAGGAACTAGTGAGTAGTCAAGTGAGTTAAATTGGATTTAATTCACATGCAGTGATAAATCAGATAACTACTAATTCACTAAAAAATAACTCATGCATGTCAATTAAGAGGAAGACCCGATTTAGATTAGAGTTGAGGGACAGTGTATTATCAGTTTTATAATTTTCTACGCTATGCAGATAGTGGATGCAATTAGTTGAGGGCCTATTGATGGATGGTGCAGTTATGGATGAGGATTTTCCCAATTAAATATGGGCTAATTCTCTCAGGAAGACATATGGGCCCCAGGTGCCATTTTCATTGACATCTATTGCTAAAACTATTTCTCCGTGTGTGTGGAGTCACATCACCCCTCTTACTCTTACCATGGAGTTGGCTCTGCAACTGGTCTCATTATTATTATTATTATTAGAATATTTACAATTACATTGAATTACGATCCTGACTCTCTAGCCACTTAAGCAACACTCGTACATATACCAGGGCATAATGGCCCCATAATATCTAACATATTTATATGGGCACATAGGCCACATATGATAAACGTATAGGCACACAGGCTCGTAATATAATTCTGACCCAATGGTCTATTAGTCAAAGTACACATATTTACATCATAACTTACAAAGGTATTACATTGCAACATCCATAGAGATTCTCCAATCGTGGGTCTATAAGCCACCATAACATATACCCACTAAAACTAATTTCACTATGATGTTTATAGACAAACTACGAAATAATTTCACCTATTACTTCAATATTTTTTCCTTCTTTCATAAGTGTTCATGCCCGATACATTATTAGGTAATTTGAAGCTGACTCCAAGGAGTTTCCCATCACTCTTCTTGTAGATTTTTACTATAGATTCAACAACTTATGTGATATGCTAAAACACAAGACAAGAATCTGCTCTACTCTTTAGTGGAAACTGAAATTGATCGATGAAAACAATAAGCAGAAACGAAAGAATATCAATAACACATAACACAATATTTCTTTGGGGAAAGAAACTGCTAATTCTCTGCTTCACAAGCCAGCTCAAGCCAACACTTAGCCAAATTTTCTACCCTACAAGATCCCATTTCCTTGCACTTCTTAGTTAAATCATCTGGATGAATACAATATGCTTAGCTCAACCTTGAGGTGAACATGCACAAGTATTTTCTATCATCTGCCTGACTGACTTCATTTGACCAATACTTAGCCAAATTTCCAAGCCTCCAAGCTCCTAATTCCTTGCCCAATTCCTAAGAGAATGAGCCCATATTTAATTGGGAAATTCCTCATCCTTAACTGCGCAATCCATCGATAGGCCCTCAACTAATTGCATGAACTATCTGCATAACTCGGAAAATTATGTAACTGATAGCACATTGTCCCTAAAATCTAATCTAAACTCAGTCTTCCTCAAAATTAGCATGCATGAGATATTTTTGAGTGAATTATAAATTATCTAATTGATCACTCCATGTGAACTAAATCCAACTTAACTCACTTGACCACTCACTAGTTCCTCTAATAGTTAGAACTAGTTTAACTGAATTTAACTTAGTTAAACTAAATTAAATAATTACAGCTCAATAATAACTCAACCGGGCACCTAAAATTTAGGGATCACTCTACATGAATCTAGATAGGCTTCCAACTCGAATTTATTAAGCCACCTAAGTCAACTTAACATAGTTAACTATTACAAGTTGCTATGAGAATAGAATTTCGATTTAATTCGAGGAAAAAATAGATTATAATTTCTAGATGTTATTTTTAACATTTCTTGTTGCTATTATTAGAAAATTTTGTGACGGAAATACAGTTACAACATAGATATGAGTTTCTAGAGTGCCTAGACAATGTGATATTTAGAAAATGGAAGGTTTTCTTTAAACACATTGCCATGAGATAGATGAATCAGATCGGTGTGTGAGTCAAGAACCTGTATGCTCTAAAGGTAGATGATGCATGCAAAGCTTTTTGGAGCCAGGAAAATGTTAGAGACTTGGTGGTTGAGAGGTAGCATGAATTACCTCTCAACATGCAGCCTCAAAAGCAGCCTCAACAAGTTGTGGAGAAACCACAATTAGAGAAGCAGAGAGGAGATCAAGTGGAGATATCCAATCAAGCAGAGACCTCCAGTAGGTGGAAATTTCGAGCCAAGTGGGCATAGGGAGCACATGCAGCCATACCTCCAGGTGAGAGGTGGGGAAATGTGAAGTAATAGTCCCAAGAGTGCACAAATTTGGGCAAGGTCCATTGATGTGTTTTGTCTCATGGATCATTACCTTGCTACGGGAGCCCATAATACATAGTAGCAAGATGGATGAGTAGCGTTTGATGTAGTGAAATATCATACTAACAGAGGTAGAGGCTAGAAACACTCAAATAATGGGGAGCACAGAGCAGAGTTGACAACAATGCAGATGACATAGAGGTAAAGTCAACAAAAGCACATACATTTTAGTCAACAAAGGCAGAGATAGTAGCAGTAAGAGATATTGGTGACAAATGCATCATGCTGATTCAAGTAGGATTTCCTTTTTCAGTTTTAGAAGCTGACGTAGAAATAACACTAGAGAGAAGTGTTACGTGTAG
Organism: Pinus tabuliformis; assembly: GCA_031772625.1. Lineage (NCBI taxonomy): Eukaryota > Viridiplantae > Streptophyta > Pinopsida > Pinales > Pinaceae > Pinus > Pinus tabuliformis. The sequence goes on along the minus strand of CM062806.1, from coordinate 577,035,067 downwards.
AACATTCCAAAGGTACCAGATCAGGATAGAGTTGAATTCCTTTCTTGTTGAGAGGGAGTATTGAAAATAGCAACAAGAAATGTTAAAAGTAACATCTAGAAATTCTAATTTAATTTTTCCTTGAATTAAATTAGGAATTAAATCGAAATTCTATTCTCATAGTAACTTGTAATAGTTAACTAAGTTAAGTTGACTTAGTTAGCTCAGTAAATTCGAGTTGGAAGTCTATCTATATTCAAGTAGAGTGATCCCAAAATTTTCGGGGCCCTTGTTGAGTTATTATTGAGTTGTAATTATTTAATTCAATTTAACTTAGTTAAATTCAATTAAACTAGTTCTAACTGTTGGAGGAACCAGTTAGTGGTCAAGTGAGTTAAATTGAATTTAATTCACATCAAGTGATCAACAAGATAACTAATAATTCACTCAAAAATAACTCATGCATGTCAGTTCAGAGGAAGACCCAGTTTATACTAGAGTTCAGGGATAGTGTACTATCAATTGTATAATTTTCTCAATTGTGTAGATAGTTCATGCAATGAGTTAAGGGCGTATCGATGGATTGCACAGTTATGGATGAGGAATTTCCCAATTAAATATGGGCTAATTTTCTCAAGAATTGGACAAAGAATTAGGAGCTTGGAGGCTTAGAAATTTGGCTAAGTATTTTCCAAAGGAATTCAGATAGGCATAGGATAGAAAATACTTTTGTAGGTTGACCTCAAGGCTGAGAAAAGCATATTGTGTTCATCCAGATTCTTTGACTAAGAAGTGAAAGGAAGTAGGAACTCGAAGGGGAAAAAATTGGCTAAGTGTTGGCTTGAGCTGGCTTGTGAAGCAGAGAATTAGATTGTACTCTTGTAGGAATTTTTCAGGACGAACAAACATTGTATTTTATTCTCATATCTTCTAGTTAATTCAATATAGATAGTTGGGGATTTTAGTAGTTGCTTTCCCCAAAGAAATATTGTGTTATGTGCAATCGATATTCTTCCTTTTCTTCTTATTGTTTTCATCGATCAATTTTGGTTTCCATTGAAGAGTCTAGAGTAGATTCTTGTCTTTTTTTTTAGCATATCACATAATTTGTTGAATCTACAGTAAAAATCTACAAGAAGGGCGATGGGAAACTCCTTGGGCATGAATGCTTATGAAAGAAGGAAAAAATATTCAAGTAATAAATGAAATTATTTCATAGTTGGTCTATAAACATCATAGTGAAATTATTATAATTGGGTATATGCTATGGTGGCTTAGAGACTCATGATTAGAGAATATTTGTGGATGTTGCAATGTAATACCCCTATCAGTTATGATGTAAACATGTGTACTTTGACTAATAGACTAGTGGGTTAGAATTATATTATGAGCCTGTGCGCTGATAAGTTTATCATATGTGGCCTACGTGCCCATATAAATATGTTAGATATTATGGGGCCATTATGCCTTAGAATACATACCAATGCTGGTTAAGTGGCTAGAGAGTCAAGATTGTAATTCAATGTAATTGTAAATATTCTAATAATAATAATAACAATAACAACAATAAAGAGTCTGGTTGCAAAGCCATCTCCATCGTAAGAGTAACAGGGGTGATGGGACTCCACACACACTGGGAAATGGTTTCAGCAATATATGTCAATGAGAAATGCCCCTAGGGTCCATGCGGCTTGGACTTTGGTATTGAGCGACTAGTTGATGAGGCCTGAGTATGGGATCTAATACCATATGGGAGTTTTTGGTTTATTCCTAGAGGATTCTTAGAACCATATAGCAACATGATTGTTGGGTTGGCATCTTGGCAGTCGATGTGGCATGGGGTGTGCTTGGAACTCTGGAGTGGCATGGTTATAGGTTGGCACCTTGGTAGTGAGCCTAGATCCTTAGAAAGCATGATCGTTGGGTTGGAACACTGGTCATGGATGTATGGTTATATTTTATTAATGTTTCCCATGGAGTTGCAGCGCCGACTAGGGGGTGACCCATGGTTGAAATTCTTGAACCATGCAATCTATGGTAGGGCGGAATGTGGAGAGCATATAGCCAGTCAACACTATATATAGATAAGTGCCCTATCTTATGTTCTATGCAAACTGGGGATCTCTGTTGAAAACCCTAGTTTGGTTTGGATGTTTTATATGCCATATTGACTATCAATGATATAGTTATGTGTATATTTTATGTAACAGTGAAATTCGTTGATTAAATCCTAAAATGGGTATCTACTATAATTATGTGAGTTATTTTATTGTAAACCATAGTTAGGGGATCAACATGGCATGCAAATAAGGGGTGTGAAAAACACTTTCAACATGTCACTGCTATATTGGTGCAATGTGGAGGGTTTTCCCTTCATTAAAAATTGCACACCTTATCATTCCATCCATTATTCATGTGATTTTCAATGGAAAGATCCACTCGATGATGATTGAAATTTAACCTAGGTAAATAGTGTGAATGTTCAAGTGCCATCTGCCATTGATTACCCTCAAGTAGATGGATTTGGTACAAAGATACATTATATTTAACAATTTAGTGTTTTTATTCACAAATTTGGTGTTTTGCGCTCATTGCAGCTCTCAAATTCAAACTGACACATATTATTTCCTAGGAAGAGTTTGACCAAATGTGATATGACATTAGAAAGGTCTTACAGAGGACTATACAAGCATAAAATCCACATATTCATTTGATAATAACAAATTAAAAAATGGAAAGAAAAAAACTCAATAGATGTCGATCCACCTTGATTTCATTTGATGAGAGCTTTTCAAGATATTGAACTATCATATTGCTTCCTTTGACTCATCAATGGCACTACTGTTTCCTTAGACTTATCCTTTGACATCAATGAAATTGTTTTTCATTAGTGACAACAATATGTTATAAAATCTCCTCTTTTGTCATTGATGGCAAGGGACTGAACTCGCCTTATCATGTTGTTTGTGATTAACCTTATCACACTACTAGAAACTCTACCTACTTATTCTTTCTTTATTTCTCAATATCCAATCTCTTTCCTTTAATGTGTACTTTCTCTCCTAGTGCTTTAATGTCATATTTATATCAATCTCCTCCTGTTGCTTCAATGTCTTCTTTCTCTCCTTCTTTGACATCAATGGAAAAGAGACATGTTGATGATAACTGCTGAATAGTTGACCACTTGCCAACTCTATATAATTATTCCTATATCTTCGTATGGACCTAATCCTTTTGTGAATGAGATCTCCCCTTGAGAATATGCTCATTGTAATGTGAAAATACATTCCCCTTTTCAATAAACTATCTTCCTAAATTCTTCCTGCTATGCACATATTCCTCGTGTAAAAGGATGCGATATTCTTTTAAAATCATCTGTACATATCATATTTGAGATATCACCTCCACAAATCCTTTTAACTTCTCTTATATTTTCTTCTTGTCACATAGAGATACTCCATTTCATGTTTCACAAATAATTGATCCACTACAAGTGTCCTAATATCCATTCATGAATTGCTCAAATTCCATGGACTACTCAATTTCTTCTTTGAACGACTGCTTCCTTGTGGATGGCCATCCTAAATTTATCCTACATAATATTGCTTCTTCATTTTTATAGAATAACTATATTCTTGAGGAATGTTTCACCATTGGATTTGATCTGAGTGATCAGATCTAACCTTCATTGTTCTTGTTTCATTATCCATGCCATTTTGTTCATTCTTGAGCTATAAGAGAGTCCTTCTCCATTGAAACGCATCTAATTGATGGTACAAATTATGTTATATGTCCTTCATTATGAAAATTGTAACATTCTATGTTGGGCTTTAATTTTGATGGGAATGACCGATATGGCCTATTGTTATAACTTCTCATTTGATTCCCCGTATATTTTTTCTTGTAAGTCTGATAACATCCTTTATACCTACCATAATCATTTCTGGCAATCCCTTGTTTTGTTACCAAATTTAGTGCATTTTTTTTTTCTAAATAAGATTAATCTATTAACATAAATGGAGTAAAATTACAATGTGACCGAAGTCAAAAACGCTGCCCTGAAGAGAGGCAAAGTTGTCAAGATAAGCTTAGAAGGAGACTGCCCCATGTCAGGGAGCTCAGTCTTGAACCAGTTATCGGAACCCACGTAGGGGAACAAGTTATGATCTTCTTGATATTGCAGAGTTTACAAAAATTCAAAAATGAACTAAAATTCCACATAGCAATCTGAACAAAAACTTGCCCAATAGTATGGGCCGCATGGCACGATAACAAGGCAACAGTGAGCAAACTAATCATCTGGAGGCTCTTCAACTATTCGGCACCAACCTGTATCAGGCATATCCCCTACAAGAGCAGCTTCAGAATTGGAAGGACCAGGATCAGCCGGTGCCATCAACACCACCTAAGCACTGCGAGCTTGAGCATCTGGAACTTGCAAAGACGCGTTGCCAATCCCCATCTGGAGGTTCGAAGTCAGAACAGTGATAGAGCTAGGGCCCTCCTGATGAGAGCTAGACTCCCCCTCCTGGGCTTCCTCATGGAAGACCACCGAAATGTGAGCGGTAATCCTTGGGCGGTTCAGAGAGCAGTTGAAGGTGAAGAGCGCGGAGCCAGATGAGGGAGAAGGCACAGGATAGTGGCTGGCAGCAAGAAGACGCCCTCTCCCACTTCGGGTGCGAGGGTAGTGGCCGACAAAGAAATCGCTGGAAAGGGAAGGCGAATCGGAGGAAGGGCTGGAAGGCGCGCGCTGAGGATGGCCTCTGCGGGACCGCATTTTATGGCATCAACGAGGCATTGGGGAGACAGAAGCAGTAGGAGGAAAATGAGGTGGGGCAGCAGCAATGACAGGGCCAGAGCAAATCAAAAGAATGACAAAGCAAAGGCCAGAGGCCCAAGAGAAAAACCAAGGGATTGACGGAGGCGGCTCCTTAGAAAGACCAGAGCAAAGCTTCAGAGCAGCCTCCCCTTTCAAGCTACAAGAGGCAACAGAGATGACGGAGCCCTCATTATATAAACAGAAACCATAGCTGAGACTAGAAGCGGGATAGTACTACGGATGAATCGACGGAAGCGGCTCCATAGCAAGCTCATAGCTTAGCCTTAAAGTATCTACCTCCTTCATGCATCGAGAAGCATAGGTCATTACTATTGCAATGAATAGAGCTGAGGTCTGAGACGAGCTGGAGCGTGCGAAGGCATTAACTAGAGCGTCAGACATTATGGGAGATCCAGAGCCGATTGACATAAAACAAATGAACACCGCACATTCCAATACCGAGAGCCTCTGTTCATAAACCGAGTTACCATTCTGTACTGGGTAGGCAGGTGTCATCCCACCTCGTGCCACCCCTGTCCCATCAGAATTGAATCCTATCTATACACCCACATCCGGGGGAGCTACGTCTCGTTGGACCAGAATTTTGCATTCATGTTCTTGATCATGATTCTGAATTATGTCCAAATCTCCAGTGAGCAGAGTGTGCCCATTTTCCACCCCCAGGTTAGCAAGTAGATCAGCGACCTTGTTGCCTTCCCGTTTAACATGATTGAATATGATGGCACGATTGGTGTGAAGCGATTGTTCTATTGCATCCAATCTGGCTTCGAGTCTCCAACTGTTGGCAATTTTATGCACATGAGCCCCATTGAGGAGTTGATTGACCAGGTTGATGAGGAGTAGGGAGTCACCTTCGATCTCCAGAGGTTGGAAGCCATGTCGCTGGGAAAGGAGTAATCCTTGCCAGAGACCCTCCAGTTTAGCCGAGTTGTTAGTGTCCCAGCCAATGTTTCCAAAGTATATTAGGAGAGGCGAGCCCTCATGATCTCTGAATATGCCACCAAATCCTGCTTTACCGGGGTTTCCCTTTGAAGCTCCATCAAAGTTGAGTTTGAAAGTGTGCTTTGGAGGGGGGGTCCATGAGTGCTTTCTGATGCTGTTGCCTTCTGAAGGTCTGAGATTGTGAGTACCTTGTGGGAGTTGAATGTTCCAGTTTTCCCATATGGCTTTCTCATTTGCAAGAGTGGGGAAATCGTCTGGGAGCCAGGTTTGAAGCACCAAGGTCTCTTTAAGATTGAGACAAAAGTTGCTCCAAATGATTTCTAAAGGAGTGCTTTGATCTTTGAATATGCATTTGTTCCTTTCTTTCTAGATTGTCCAGAGGAGGAGGTCGGGAATCAAACTCCATAATTGGTTAAGAAGCTTGCTTTTATAAGGGTTTTGGAGCCAATGACGAATGGAGTTGATAATGTCTTCGGACCCTCTACATTGCTTTTGGCAACAGAAGCTAGCCTTCTCCCACATTTGGTTGGCAAGAGTGCAAGAGTCCAGGAGATGTTGTAGCGTTTCCTCCTGAGAATTACAATTGGGACACATGGAGGGCCCATGAAAGTTTCTTTTCCTGAGATTGTCCCAAGTGAGGATTTTCCGATGCCCAACAAGCCAGAGGAAGAGAGAGACTTTGGGCCAAGTACTCGGTGACCAGATTCTATCCCAGATAGGATCCAAGGGCGTTGCATCTTTGCATACAATGTTATAAGCCTCTTTGGTGGTGAAGGATCCTCTGGGGGTATATCCCCATCTTAATATATCCCTGCCTTCTAAAGATCTAATGCGCTGATTTTGGAGCTCCCTCTCCAAGACCTCCTTAGTCTGGTTATCTGCATTCCTGATCAACTTGTTGATCTGCTTCCATTGTCTGTACCCTTGTTCTATCTCCGGAGTCCAAAGATAATTTTAGGGGCGAATGTTCGCCCTTTGGCGAAATTAAGGGGTTTTAAATTTTTAGTGGGCGAATATTTTGTATCATAGTACATTTTTACAAATCACCTCAAATAGCCCACCTTATTTTAAGGGAGAGGGTAAAAAAGGTAAATTTAGCCCTTGAAATTAGGACTTACAACCTTCCATTCGCCCATTTTCAAGAATAGGTTTTATTTAAGTGAATCCATTCGCCCATTTTCAAGAATAGGTTTTATTTAAGTGAATCCTATGGGCCAAATACCATATTTATAAAAGAGGTATGGTAAATTAATAAAAATGTAAATAAATGAGAGGTATGGTAAATAAATAAAACATTTTTTATATTTACTCCATAAGTCACCTTATATACATACATGTAAGGGTGTAAACAAATAAAAATATAAATAAAGTGGAGGTATGGTAAATAAATAAAACGTCTTTTTATACTTACTCAAAAGGTATGGTAAATAAATATAAATATAAATAAACTAGACGTATCGTAAATAAATAAAACCTCCTTTTATATTTAGTCCATAACCCTCGTTCTATTTATGAAGGCTCAAGAAAGAGGTTTTATTTAAGTGAATCCTATGGGCCAAATACCATATTTGTAAAAGAGGTATGGTAAATTAATAAAAATATAAATAAACGAGAGGTATGGTAAACAAATAAAACATTTTTTCATTTACTCCATAAGTCACCTTATATTTACGAACACTCAAAAAATGGGTTATATTTAGGTGAAACCTATGGCCAAAATACTATGGGACAAATACCATGGACTAGATTGTTATTAATACCATGCAAAAAACCATTATTAACCCTAATATTAGAATTAATAAAAATAAAAATGGCACATGGTATTGACCCATGGTATTCACCAAAATGGCACATGGTATTGACCCATGGTATTCACCTGGAATGTAGCCTATTTAAATGGGGGAATTAAACCAGTATGTAGCCTATGCTAAGATTCACTAGGACTTTACAAAGTTTTATTATTTAGTGAAAGACTCGCCAAGATCTTACAAGATTTTATAATTGAGTAAAATATTCGCCATGCCTGGTGAGAGATTCACCAAAAAATTATATATACATATTATATTATTGATAAAATCGCCTTCCATTTTTCCTATATACCATGGAGATTCGCCCATTTATTATATTTATAAATTTAGGGGGGGTTCTTAAAATTTTCCCTGCCGGAGTCCACTGTTGCTGGACGGATTCCTTTTGTTGCTCCTCCCACTCTTGGCAAGGAGGCAGACTAAGGATGTCGTTAAGCTTTGGTAGTTGGTTCCAGGCATCCGTCTAGAACCTAGCAGTGCTGCCATTTTTTATTTCCCAAAAACTGTGTTGTTGGATCAGCAAAAAGTGTTGTCTAGCAGCGTTCCATATTAGTGATCCTTTTTCAGTAGGAATGAATCTAATAAGCTCCTCTGTTGGTTTATGATTGGCATATTTGGCTGTCCATATGGCTGCCCATGGCTTATTGGGAACAGAGAGCCATTGCCACCATATTTTTGCGCCCATGATTGCATTGCTGTGACTGGGATCTCGCAGACCTATACCCCCTTTTTCTTTTGGCTTGCATGCTGTGGTCCATTTTGCCAAGGCCCATTTGCGATTTGTGCCTGTTGCACCCCAAAGAAAATTGCGCTGTAGAGCTTTTATTTTTTTAAGGACCCATTTAGGCACTGCCAGGATTGAGAAAAGGTAGAGAGGCATTGCTTGTAGCACAGCTTTGATTAGCACTAATATGCTAGCTATGTTCAGAGTTCTGTGCGTCCATAAAGTGAGACGAGATTCAAGTTTCTCAAGGAGCATACGCCAAGAGGCGTGCTTGATGGCAGAGTCTATAAGGGGGGCTCCAAGGTATTTGGAAGGAAGGGAGGCTATGGAGAAGCCCAGAATGCGGGCAATAACATGTTGTATGACAGGGGGTGTGTGAAAGAAGAATATCTACGATTTAGCCATGTTTATACTCATTCCTGAAGCGTCAGAGAAGTCATTCAAAAGGGATTTAAAAAGGGAGGCTTCCTGAACAGAGGGGTACCCAAAAAGCATGTTGTCATCAACGAACTGTTGATGAGTAATGGCTGGAGAATTGTGAATGGATAAACCTTTAAGATGCTGGGAGAGGAGGGCTTGCTTGATATGGCGTCCCAAACCTTCCGCCATTAGAACAAAAAGGAAAGGGGAGAGGGGATCTCCTTGTCTGATACCTCTGGAAGGACTGAAAGGTCGAGAGGGTATGCCATTTATGAGGATAGAGAAGAATGATATAGAAATTAAACTCAGAATCCAACAAACCCACATTGGGGAAAAACCAAAGGCTGTTAACATTTTTTGAATATAGGTCCAGCTCAACTTATCAAAGGCTTTAGAGAGGTCAATCTTGAGAATCATACCTGCCTGTTTGGAGTGCTTGAGGGAGTGTATGATTTCATGCGTGAGGATGATGTCGTCCAATATTTTTCTTCCTTCTACGTATCTAGATTGTTCAGGTGATATGAGCAAGGGCAGAAGTGGCTTCAACCTGTTGGCAATGACTTTAGATATCACCTTGTAAATGACATTGCAAAGTGTGTTTGGACAAAATTTGTTTGGAGTACTGATGTTCTCTTCTTTTTGGATGAGGGTGATGAAAGTTGAATTTAGGGAGGGTAGAAGCCAATGAAGAGTACACGATTCCTCCACCACTTGCCACACCTCTTCTTTTATAAGGTCCCAGAAAGTGTGTAAGAATGTAGTAGTGAAGTCGTCTGAACTAGGGGCTTTTCCCTCCTTGAGCTAGTTCATAGCCAAATCCACCTCCTGAGGCATAACTGGTCGCAGAAGGAGTTGGTTGTGTTCTTCTGTGATGATTTTCGGCACATTTCGAGTGATCCTTTCTATAGCAAGCGGTCTATCAGTTTGGGGTTCTTGATGGACTTCCTGGAAGTGACTGATGAACCCCTGTTCGATCTCTGCATGGTTTTCCACTCTTTCCCCTACTTGCTTTTGTATGAAAGAGATTGTATTGTGCATTCTTATCTGTATTGTTGTTCTGTGGAAAATTTAGTGTTCCTTTCTCCTTCTTTCAGCCATCTAATCCTTGATTTTTGCTTCCAGAGGATTTCCTCCTACTTCCTTCTCTCCTCCAATTGATTGTGAATGTGCTTTTCCTGTTCCAAAGTCCCTTCCTTGTATCCCTATGTGATTATCTATTGCTAGAGTTCTCTCATTTCTTTGTTAAGATCTTATTGAGCCTAGAAGATGTTGCCAAAAGTCTCTTGATTCCAATGTTTGATTTGGGATTTCAGGAATTTGAGTTTCTATTGAAACTGAAACATTTTTGAGCCTTCTAGTGAAGGGAAATTGTTCCATGTGGATTTGATGAAGTCTTTGAAAGCAGGATGAGTGAGCCAAAAAGCTTCGAAATGGAATGGGCGCCTGATCGAGTCTCTTGTTCTTTGCCATTGGAGAGAGATATGCCAATGATCAGAGCCTGAAAATGGAAGAATTGATGTCTAGATGTTGCCTCCAAGATGCAATGTGTTATCAGAGATGAGGTATCTGTCTAGTTTGGAAGCAATTTGTTGCCTCCCAGCCCTGCGATTGTTCCAAGTGTGCATTCCATTGCAGAATTGCAGATCAATTAGCAGATTGTTTTGGATAAATTATTTAAAGTGGCCATTTTCCAATTCCAGCTTAGCGTGACCTCCCTGCTTTTCCTCCAACTTGGTGATCATATTGAAGTTGCCTCCGATGATCCAAAAGGGATGGAATCTATTGAAGTTAAGCACTTGTATTGTGTCTAGAAGAGAAATTTTGTTACCTGCCTCTTGTGGGAAGTAAACATTGGTGAGATGGCCATGAATGTTGGTGCCAATTATATGAAAAGTAGCCTGTATAATGTGATGGGAAGCATGAAAGTATGAAAGCGTTATAGCTTGCATGTTCCAAGTAATTTCCAGTCCCCCGGAGGCACCTGAAGCATCCAGTGCAACCGAATGACAACTTGGCCATGCTCTGGAGAGGATGTTTCCAAGAGTGTTACTATTACATTTATTTTCCTACAAAAAGAAAATCTGGGGCTGCTCCTGTTTTATCATAGCCCTCTTATATTCCATGAGGTGAGCTTCATGATTCACTATTAGTGGTGGACATGTAATACTTAGTCAGCTTAGCATATCTGCCTGAGTCTACCAGGATTTTCCCTATTGCAATAGTTCTTTGAAGATCTGTCTTTCTTCCACGTTTTTTGGAGTCTTTAGGAAGGAAGCTGCCATCCCATTGACTGCCCAGCTGTATGCCTAGTTGTTGTTGCTGGTAAGACCAGGAGATGATGACTTCCAGTGTACTGAGCTGATTCTCTTGAATCTTGTCGTAGTCTTTCTTTCTACATCCTTGCTCAAGCTTGAAAATGTCAAGTCCTTTGAAATCAATGCTTTCCAGTTATTCTTCCATGTTTTGCGTCTGACTGCTTTCTACTGAAGTGATTGCTAGGGGTAGAGTTTGACTGGGGGTCAACATCCATTTCATTAGGTTTCCAATCAAGGTCCTTTCGAGCCACCTCAAGGATTCGAAAGCTGTCTTTTAGGGGCAAGGGAGTGGGAGAGGAGCCAGAAAGAGGGTGGGAGAGGACGAGATGATCATCGGTGGGGTTGGCAAAGAGATCTGAGGTGGGTCTTCTGAAGTTTTAGCAAGAACCTCAAAGCTGTTGCTTGTGGAGGGAATGGAGGCAGCATCCTGCTGGGTCTTTTTTTCGGTGGAAGGTTTTTTATGTGATCTTTTGTGGTTGGTGACCTTGGTGAAGCCATCATGGGCCGACTTGTTTGAGGGGTCAGAGGCTTGGGGTTTGGCTTTTAGAGGACAATCCCAGAAGAGATGTCCATGGGCATGACACTTACGACAGTGAAAAAGAACATGTTCAAAATCCAAGGGTTGGATCCATTCATAGTCATCATGGAAGAGACTTACCGAGTCCAGAAGGGCTTTGTCTAGGTGCATGAAGACACAAATATGAGCATATGAGGTGTATCTGCGCAGCTTCATTTCTTCAACAATTTTTATAAACTCCCCCAGCCCCTTGCTAATGTCTCTGAGTGATTCTTCATCCCAGTATTCCGACGGGAGCGAGTACATCCTGATCCAGACTGGTGCCCAGCTGAAATCCTCCTTGTCAGGGTTAAATCTCTCTACCCAGTCCCTTAAGTACAAACCAGCTGAGTTGAAGAAGTAGGGACCTTCATCCATGACCCTGTTCCGATCTTCGATGCAAATGAAAATTGCAATGAAAAACCCTTTAGGTCCTAGCCGCAGGGTGACATGGCCCTTGGGTTTCCATTTGGCAGAGATCCATCCTTGCAAAGCTTTTTCAGTCGGTCAGAATCTAATAAATTTTCCAATGAGCGCATGGTCTTTCATGTACTAGATGTGTCCATTGATTCTTTGGCTGGGAAGTTCTATCTTGGGTCTTTCAGCCGCTATGGGTTTGTACCAAATTTAGGGCATTAGAAATAATGGAAAAAAAACATATTTCGATACATGCTTGCATGAAATTTTCTTAATGAGGCATATCTCTTGAAGTCGTTCCTTCGAAGAGATTCATCTCCTTATTGATCGTTGACTCCTATTCCATTGTTGATTGTGGATCCCTTGAGTAGATTATCTGTCATCATGGGCCTTATACTTTCATCTTGATTTTTCTTACTTAGGCTAGATGAGTCCATCTTATTCCTGGTGTCTTTCTAAGTATCATTAGAAATGTTAAAACTAACATGCTTGGGATGATTCATCACTTGCTTAGAATCTTCAATTGTGTTGCTACAATATCCAATGATTGTATGTGCATGAATCTTAGGTTGTTCTCCATTTTGGGTTCTTGAGAGATCTTTATATTTGGATATCTCACATTCTTCCAAATAAACAAGACCTATTTTGATGAGGGGAGATTTTTGGATGCTAAAGATGCAATCTGGTGACTCAAACCCTTTAAGGAGATTTAAGTTGTGATTGAGTTGTGCTAATTCTCCTTTCAAAAGAACAACTACTATAAATTTTCACAAATATTTCCCTTTTTGTTCAACTATTTTTATAGAAAGTCATTTATCGTTTTGTCTTCTTCTAGTTCAACTTTGAGAGATACAATGTGTTTGCATCACAATATTTGTCTTGCAGTTGTTATTCTAGTTGATCAACCATCTTTCTTAGAGTTTAATTTCTTTCAATGCACTTCTGAGTTCTCCTTTATAATCTACTTCCTCTTCAATTTTTTCGTCTTCAACTATGGATGGTATTTCTCCTCTTTCATCATTAAACATGCTTCCATTTATTTCGTAATCACTCACTTCCTTTGATTACACGCTTTTCCTTTTCACATTTAATCTTTTCTTATGATTATTAGATTTGAATTTCACTTCATCATCACTATAATTCATTTTTACATCAGGACATTTAGAAGTATAGTGTCCTATTCTTCCACATTCAAAAAATTTAAAAGGATTCTTACCTTTAAACTTTCCATTTCCCTTCTTTATATTCCTAACAAACTTGGATTATTCCTCATCTAATTCATGAATAGAGTCTTCTTGATTCTCATGCTTACTTCCTTCCTTACTTGCTTTAAATGTTTCTTCCTTGATTCCTCACATAATTTTTTGTCCTCGGCTCATATGTAGTGAGTGTTCAATGAAGCATATCCATTCTCAACTTATCCATATCTGATAACTCTGTAAGAGATGATAATCTGGGATTGAATATTGAAGGAAGTGATCTCAATGTTTTTTGAATGATATCAACTTCCTTAACTTATTCATTGGGACGTATGATAGGGTTGACAATATTGTCTACTCCAAGAAAGTATGAAGAAATGTTCTCATCCTCTTCCATTTTCAATCTTCCAAACTGACTTATGTAAGTTTGAAGCTTGGCCTCGTTCATTTTCTTGTCTACTTCATAACAATTTATGACCTTGTTCCATATATCATGGGCTAACTTGTGTTGTGTTACTTTGAAAAAATCAGTGTCTCGTAAACCACTAAAGATAGAATGTTTATCTATTGCATTGGATGTACAAATATCTTTACTAATTGTATAAGAGGGAGGGGCAACAGGCACTTGGTAAACATAATCAACAACTACCCAAATATCTGTACCCAAGGACATGATGCTGATTTACATTCTTATCCTCTAGAAATCATATTTGGTTCCATCAAACTAAGGAGTCTTCCTTGACTATTTGAGAGAGGTCATATACCCTATGATCAACCTTCAAGTGATTAATTGTTCTTTAAGGAACCTACTCTGATTGAAATTTTTAGACTAAGAATTACACGAGAGAAAGGTTGAATTAGTTTAATAACCATTTTTGATCAATCTAAAAAATTTAGTAATCAATCAAAATTTCAAACATAATAATTCATCGTTAAAGAACACCATCACATCATCATAATAAAACATTGAGAAATTTGGCTGGCATTGGGGATAATGAGTTAGGGTTGGTTAGATAGTGGTTATGTATTTGATGAATATGGTGGATGTATGCCTATTTCTAGTAGGTTGAATGGGATAGTCATATGAGTCCAATTATTGTCATTGTCAAAATCAAGAAGGCCAAGCATGTTAAGGTTATTAGGTGGATGACATTGGTAGGGTGCAATTGGGAGAGTAATTCTCTTTCATTAAGGTCCATGGATTTTGGAGTCTAGGTTTCATGAGTTGTTGAGTTTGAATTTACAATAGTAGGAAACTCAAATTGTTTGCGGTGAAGATTCTAAGGTATGCAAGAAGGGTGATACTGTTGCTAGCTTGCAATGAAATCTTCAACTAAATTTCCTATATCCAAAGCAATAGTATGAAATTGTATGTATAGCATAAGTTCAATTCTATAGAAGTCAACGTAAGAGGGTTCATCTATGGATGGTATTGTGGAGTAGCGTGGCATGACACGAACAAAGAATTTTTGAGGTATACATTTCCATTTGTTTGTTTCTTTTAGAGGATCATATGACCAATACATTTCTAGCTCTATAAGTGAACCAGAGTGGAGGGGAGATGGGTGTGCGACATATTCATCTATGAAGTGCGGAAATGGAGAGGGGGTGGTGCATTTTTGTGGAAGGCACATATAAATTTTTTGGCTAGCATTTAAGGAAAGAAATATCGGCTAGAAGTTGTGAGTGGTAGTTTTTGTAGAATATGGAAGGTTTATTATGCTCGGATTTCATGATCAAAAAGGGTTCCTGCAAGGAATTTTCCAACTATGGTTGTTGAAGGGTCAACATTAATTAAATCGAGCATAATTCTATGTAGCATGTGGTGGAATCTTTCAAACTTTGTTTCTGATTTGGATGCATACTTTGCAATGTTTTTTGAATATGGAGAGAGAGTATAGGTTAGAAATCAACATTTTGCATGCAAAATGGAGAGTATGGTAGGATTATGGCTATTTAGTTGATCATACTTACAAGTGGGGGTATATGTCTTTTTCCAGCTGGAGTCAATGAATAAGGATGAGGTTGGATATAAATCCTAAGGTGCTTTATAACAACACTAACATTGAGCATTTCTTTTGCAAGCAAGTTGTTTCAATGAATTTTGTGTGCCGTTAAATGTAGTTGACGATTTATTCATAATCCTTTGAAGGATTAGATTGAAGATATTGGGTGTGGATAATAGAAAAGGATCTTCTAAATTGGAGTGAAGAACAAGTTGGTATGAACGGGGGAAAGGAAAGGGTTCCAAGCTTATATGCATGTGTCAAAGAAATGCTTAGCATTATTAACTGCATCCTCATCATCCCAATTCAGATTCTCTATATCATGTATGTTTTTAAACTAGAAAAACCATGGACATATGTAGATCCTCTATGTTTCCATTCATACTTGTAAAGAAAACGTTTTTTTTCAGAAATTATTGCATTGGTTGAAATTTGATGTATATATAAAGATGTTAGTATTATAACCGAGTGCATACCTGTACCAATAGTCTTTTGATTGTAGGTGTTTTTCTAAGATTACTTCACAAAATATTATGAATATATGGTGCATATATAGTGATGTTAAGTGGGGCGTGGAGATAATATTTTCATTTCTCCATTTTTGTTGTTTGGTAACATCGCGAGGATGAGTGCTTGGCATGACTACATGAATCTGAGGCCATTTTACATTAGTAGTAATCATTGTGAAGAATAATGTTGGGCTTATGAGTTAAGAGATCATGTATGTTAGCTCATTCTTAGCTTTGTTCTAGATATATCTTGTTCCATGGAGGGAGCAACCTAACCGCATAACTTGATATGCTAGTTTATCATCTAGTAATTGTTCTAGTTGGATGTTGAGATCATGGATAAATGTTGGGAAGTTGTCTTTAATATTTTTCTTTATGAAAATGATGGTTTTTCCCTGACTGCGATGACACATCATTATATTGTATAGGTAGTAGAAAAACTTTGGGTGATTTTCAAACTTATTGTCATGGTACCATATGAAGTGAAGTGTGTATTCTTATATTTAAACTTCTTTCACTCTCGATTGATTGAGCATTGCAACTCCGGTGGCGAAAGATGGTAAGGATGCAAGTGTGTTGTGGGTAATGCAAACATCTTTATAGTAGGGGTCATTCGATAGTTTATATTATAATGTTGCTAAAACATGATGCCTATTTATGATGCAATTGTAAGCTCGATGGTCAAGCCTATTAGCAGAAATTTCAACTAAAAAGTAGGCACCTAAGAAAAAAATTAAGAAATTAATAAAATAATGTCATGTGGACAATTTTTTAATCTATCGGTTTTATTTTATTTTTTTCAAAATTACCCAAATAAATGTCACGTTTATAAAAAAAAAATCATATATATATTTTATCTTTAAATTAATTTATTAGCACAAGATTGAATAAAATTTAAATTAAATTGATAAATTTAAAATTCTAATTAGTCACTCATTATTAAAAATAAATAATTGTATGTATATATTTTATATTTAAATTAAATTATTAACACAATATTTAATAAAGTTTAAATTAAAAAGGTAAATTTAAATTTTAAATTACCCAAATAAATGCACTTTTATTAAAATAATCATCCATATATATTTTATATTTAAATTAATTTTTTTACACGAGATTTAATAAAAGTTAAAAAATTCAACCCATGATTTACCCTTCAATAAAAAATAGTATCGAAATTATAACTTTTATAGAATAAGATATTAATTTTATTTTAATATTTAATGTAGCTTTTGGTCACTTGGGCACCATTCACGCTTAAGATAGGTAAATTATATTATCAAAAAAATATCGGTGCCTAATCACATATGTATCTCCTTTGAATTTTAAAGGATTTTGATTGGCTTACACAATATGACATGGAAATTCAATGTTAACTTTGTATAATAAATTTTTCTCTAATAAGCTACAATGGATAACCAAAAAGGTGTCTAATTCCTCAAAATGTCGAGGAAATATGTTGTTGAACATTGTTAGAATATCTTTTGGAAAACTTATTGTGTGGCCACTGTATTTATATTGGCCACCACATGCATGTGTTACTCAGAGTATCAGGTTGACTCTAACTATGAGCATTCTTTTATTTATTTAAGAAAATCTAGGACAAGTGGTTAACAACAAGGGTCCATGTTTTTTGACAATGAAAAGCAAAATGACCATTTGTTTCAGACATGCATCTGGAGCAACAATGCATGTTGTTGGAGATACAAAGATGGATTCTAGGGTACAACTGAAGACAAATGGAACATGAATTTTTTGGTAGGATTTAATCAATCCTTGCACAAAATTCATGATGTGCATGTGCATTGTGGGTGTTGTTAAAAGAATTTGCTAGTGAGTTGATGGCATGAGGAATAGTTTGATTGTTTTTCTGAGTGGTTTGTTGATAAACAAGATGGTATGTTGATTGTAAAAGATATTTTTTTTAGAAGTGAGAAGAGGTAGCCACATCTAGATTTTAGGGAAAATGTGAAGTAGTGGCATATGGCTAAAAGGGGGAGGGTTGGGTGAGTTTTGTTTCTTTTTTCTTTGGGAGCTTGTAGAGTCTTTATTAGCATGATAATGTTAATATCAACATTCATTTATTCCTTGTTTATTTGCAGCATGTTATCTTCAGGAACATTCATCATTAGAAGTAGTGGGCATTTGCAGAAGTAATTGCAAACAAGGCAAGGCACCTAGATGTGGCAACAACTTGATGGTCAAAGTTACGATGAGTGTTTCCTAGATTTTTTCTTCTAATTTTCAGATGAGTGCATGTTGGGGTTGTGATCAATTCTTCCAAATAAATATTCTTGAAAAGAAAGGTTAACTTCTTCCTAAGGATGATATCATTCCTTTTAATTTTCATGTCAAACTTCTGATGTTTTCACAACAATGTTGGGATTCGAAGAGGGCACTTTCTTTTGTTCAAATTGAACAAAATATTGCTTTGACTTACTTAACAATAGCATGTAGATATTTTATAACAAATATCTGGTATGTGGCCACGAAATTATTAAAACTTTAATAATTTAATAAATTGTTTTAAAAAATTTATAGATTAATTTAAAGAATTTAGTTTGACCAATTAATTACAATATACTCTGCCTTATACACGTATAATAACTACAAATTTCAATCATTATTTTAATTTATATAGTAAAACATTTTTTTTATTTCTCACACACATATTTCAAATTATATATATATTTTTAATTAAAATTTAATATTCTTATCTTTTACGATGTCAAAATTATAGTGAGCTCCGGAGGCTTCTCTCTAGGCTTTTTGAGCATAGGAATAAAATCTTAAATCAAACTAAATAATTTGTTTCTTTAAGTCCAATAGACCAAAGTTTGGTCTCAGTGGACGTTAACCATCATCATCATCATCATCGTTTACTAACAAAATTTCTTTAATTTGTATATATTTATTAGTTATATGTTTATGAAAAATTATAATTACAAATATCTATTATTATATTATTTAAATATATTTTAATATACTTAAATGTCATACAGATATTTTAAAAAAAAATTCTTATAATTTTATTAATAAAAACAAAATTATAATATTATAAATTGAATTAAATTAATTTTTTATTTTAATATTTTATAATTAAATAAAGAATATATTTTTATTAATAAAAACAAATCATAATATAATAAATTAAATTAAATTTATTTATTATTTTAATATTTTATAATTAAATAAATAATATATTTCTTTTGATTTAACAATTTTTTTAAATATTATTATTTTTTTATTGTCAATTATAAAATATATAACACATTATTAAAAAAATAATAATGTGAAATATTGCTCACATACAAAAAGTACATTTAAGAAAAGAAGGGTAATTTAGAGTGCAAAGCCTTTATTGAAATGTTCTCATCTTAATATAGGTATTTACGAGAAAGCTTAAAAAACACATATTTATCACTTAATTTTAAAATCTTATCCTAGTCGAGTATAGGATTAGTTTGATTACTTGATCGTAATCTTGTAATTGTAAAAATAAAATATATATATATATATATATATATATATATATATAAATTTAATTTAATAAAAATATTTTTAAAAATATTATTCTTGGAATATTTTTAATAAAAATATAAAATACTCCCAAGTATAATAAAATTTAATATTATTAATTTGATGCTTTCTATAAAATTAATCATATTCCTGCTGAACCGATGTATTGATATATCAAGCAGCACATGTAGATCTGGACCATGACACGAAGCTTTGGATCCCACCAACGGCACAGCCAATCCTCACCATTCCATGCACAGAGGAATAAAACGTGAGCTCATACCTGAAGCTCTGGCCTGTTCATATATCTGCAGATTAGACGTGGAATTTAAATATAATTTATTTATATTTATATTTATATTTCATTTTTATTGCGGAGATATATTATTTATTTTATTTTTAATATGGAGTTGATGTATAATATTTAAAAAATATTAAAATATTAGACTGAATTTATCTAAGAAGAAAAGACTTAGAACTTAATTACTTTTCAAATAAATGTGAACTTTTGATTTAATAAAAATATTATAACATTTTATTAGATGGAAGTTAAATCTTATCATTTCCTGATTATTATTGACCATTAAATTAAAAGCTTTCGAAATCCTATTTCAAAAACATATAACATGGAAAAGCTTTTCATTAAATAAAATTCATAGAAATAATTTCCAATTTTTATATTTATTTATGGTTGATACTATGATTTATCATTGAGTTGTCTTTAATGCGATTTTTTGGATTTGATTTTGTCGAAAATTTTGAGTTAAATCTTGTTTTGTGTTATTTAAACTGTTTTTTTGACTCTATATATGGATTCAGCAACCTGAAAATCCCCTAGGGAACTTCTATTGTGCACGGGTTACCCATCAAGCATGCGATTTCAATAAAATCCTGCCGGTTTTTAAAGGAAACTAGACTGAAAAAACCCATCAAAAAAACTTCCAAAAAATCTCACTAAAAAGACTCCATTTTTCACTACCATATACCTAAAAAAAAATCATAAACAATTTTTTTAATTAATCAATTTAATTAAAATTACAAAAATACCATAAATGTCAAATTTTTATTATTCATGAAAAGATAATATAGAAAAAATTATGATAATATACTATTGCGTTATCTAAATATTTCTAACAATTCATAATTTTTATATGGTATTTTCTCTAACATGACTTAATTAAAAATATAAAATCCCAAATAATTTTTTATTTAAATTATCCAAAAATTATTGCAAGCTATTGACCTATTGATCTTCAAGAGATGCTTTAAATTGATGCTATGTCAATGATCTTGAAGTTAGGTCAATAATATTCTTTTCCAGTGTCTACGAACGACTAGATCAGCTCAGAATTTTTTCTTGGCTTTAGATTTTCCTTCGATTAAAAAAGATTTAGCATTAAAAAAGATTTAGCATCAAATTTACATTTGGCTTTAGATTTTCTTGAGATAAAAGAAGATTTTACATTGGATTTTCTTTCTATAGGAAAAGATATTTCAAGAGATAAAAGGAGATTTTACATTAGATTTTCTTTTCCTAGGAAAAGATATTTCAAGGAAAGATTTTTTATGATGAGATATTTTAAGGAAAGATTTTTGATGATTTTGCAAATCTTTGACTAAGATTTAGTATTAGATTTTTTTCTTATTAGAAAAAATATTTCAAGGAAAGATATTTAAAAAAGGATTTTAGATGATTTTACAAATTTTTTAACTATATTTAAGTGGCAAGAAAATACATTTCAAAAAAATTTTGGCTTTAGATTTTCTTGAGATAAAAGAAAAAGAAAATTTCATATTAGATTCTCTTTCCATAGGAAAAGAAATTTCAAGAGATAAAAGAAGATTTCACATTAGATTTTCTTTCCATAGGAAAAGATATTTCAAGGAAAGATTTTTAACGATAAGATATTTTAAGGAAAGAATTTTGACGATTTGCAGATCTTTGACTAAGATTTAGCATTAGATTTTTTTTTCTACCAGAAAAGATATTTCAAGAAAATATTTTTTTGATGATTTTGTAAATTTTTTAACTGTAGTCCAGTGACAAGGAAAGATATTTCAAGATTTTTGATGATATTTCAAAGAATTTTTTTTTGGGAAGATTTTGCCAACCTTGGATGATTTTGCAAATTTTTAAACTGTATTTGAATGAGAAATTATAATTATTTTTTTCTATAAGAAAAGATATTTTAGGATATTTCAAGAAAATATCTTCCATGATTTTGCAATTTTTTTAACTATTTGTAAGTGACAAGAAAAATCAAAAAAATATTTTTGACGATATTTCAAAGAAAGATCTTTGAAGATTTTGCCGACCTTTAACGATTTTGCAAATTTTTTAACTGTATTTGAGTGAGAAATCATACCAAGCAGTGAAATTCCATCCCCATGTGCTAGTGCGCACCTCAAATTCGACCTCCATACGCGTGTCAGGAATAAGAAAGGCAAAGCGAGCTGATGACGGCATGAAAAATTGATTAGCAACACAGGTCGTAGGTTCGAGCCTCGCAAACTATCTAGTTAAGTGATCTGTCAGCCACCTCATGAAAGGGCGAAATAGCTTGACCGAGCACAAATACTAAACTGTCAAACCCTAACAGTTGGGAGTTCATTTTGATTCTAGGGTTGGTACTGTCCTTGACTCCCGCAGTCTAAGCCACGACATCTTCCCCGTGAGTCACCGCTGCCTGGTACGAATTATCAATAAAAATGATCATAGTACTTTTAACAACCACGAAATGTTTTCATTATGTTCCTTAGGTCATCCTCTGAGAAAGCAAGGCACAACCTGACTGAGCTTAATACAAAGTTTATAGATTTTTAATCAGTTTCATAAATCAATTATGAATTTAACATATAGTTAGAGATAAATGGTTAGTTGTGATTGTTATTTCAATAAATATAATAATTTATTATATATTTTTAAAACTATTAATTTTAATAGATATTAGTTATTATATAAAGCATAAATTGAAAATATTTGTAAATTTCTATTTATTTATTTTAAAGTCTGAAACCTCACCACGTCGCTTCAATGAATTTGAATTTAAGTAAATAAAATTAGTGGAGAGTTATTTCAATTTAGGATTTATTTTGAGTATAAAATTTGATCTCTGCATTTCATAGATTTAGATTTTAAATTAATCCAAACTAGTTTAATAAAATATTCTAAATAAAGATTCAATCTTATAAGTAATAATTATTGATATTTATATTAAAAACATTATAAATTTTATTTGGGTAACAATCTAATGAGACGGGACCATTAGATAGTAGGACTACTATCTCTGCAATCAATGAATTTGTGAACCTTTGATGTGTGAGATCTCTTATAGTATATAGGAATAGTATATAGGACGTAGGCATTGATACCTTTGTGAACTAATGCAGAGATCCCTACCGTTATACACCCAATATATAAATAATTTGTGCCATGCTTTTCATGAACAATGTGTTGTGGTTAATGCAAACATGTTTATAGTAGGGTTAATTCGATAGTTTCTATTCTAATGCTGTCAAAACATGATGTCTACTTATGATACAATTGTAAGCTCGATCGTCAATCTACAATGGATAACCAACAAGATGTCTAATTCTTCAACATTTCGAGGAAATTTGTTGTTGTTGTTGTAATTTTTGGTGGGAAACTTATTGTGTGGCCACTGTTTTTATATTGGCCACCACATGCATGTGTTACTTGGAGCATGAAGTTGAGTATAATTATGAGAATTCTTTTATTTATCTAAGAAAATGTAGGACAAGTGGTTAACAACCAGGGTCCATATTCTTTGAAAATGAGAAGCAATGGCCATTTATTTCAAACATGCATCTGGAGCAACAATGTGTGTTGTTGGATATGCAGAGATGGATTCCAGGGTATAATTCAAGACAAATGGACCATGAATTTGTTGGCTGGAATTTATCAATCCTTGCATGAAAGTCATGACGTGCATGTGCATTGTGGGTGTTGTTAAAAGCATGTGCTAGCAATTTGATGGCAGGATGAATAGTTTGGGTGTTTGTTTCAGTGGTTTTTTCACAAAAAAGATGGTTTATTGATTGTAAAGAAGATTTTATTTAGAAGTGGGAAGTGGTAGCCACATCTGGGTTTAAGGGAAAATGTGAAGTAGCGGCATATGGCTCAAAGGAGGAGGGTTGGATGAATTTTTGTTTCTTTTTTCTTTGCGAGTTTGTAGAGTCTTTATTAGCATGATAAAGTTCATGCTAGTGTGCTTTTATTCGTTCTTTATTTGTAGCATACTATATTCAGGAACATTCATCATTAGAACTAGTGGGAATTTGCGGAAGTAATTGCAAACAAGGAAAGGCACCTAGATGTGGCAACAACTTGATGGTCAAAGCTACAATGGGTGTTTTCTAGAATTTTTCTTCTCATTTTGAGATGAGTGCATGTTCGGGTTGTGATCAATTTTTCCAAATAAATCTTGTTGAAAATAAAGGCAACTTCTTCCAAGGATGATATCATTCCTTTTCATTTCCATGTCAATTTTCTGATGTCTTCACAACAATGTTGGGATCCAAAGAGGGCACTTTCTATTGTTCAAACTGAATGGAATAGTGCTTTGGCTTACTTAACAATAGTGTGTAGATATTTTATGACAAATATTTGGTTATGTGGCCACACAATTATAAAAACTTTAATAAATGTTATAAATTGTTTTAAAAAAATTAAAAATTAATTTAAAGCATTTAGTTTTACCAACTAATTACATGCAAGTATAATAAATATTAATTTCAATCATTATCTTAATTAATATAGTAAAATGCTTTTGTTATTGTTCTCACATATTTCAAATTATATTTTTGTAATTATATTTTAATATTTTGATGTTAATTATAAATTTATTAAGAAAAATTCTTTAATTTTTATATATTTATGAAAAATTATAATATATTTTTTAAAATATTGCTTGTAATATTATTAATAAAAACAAAATTACAATAGAATAAATTGAATTGAATTAATTTATTATTTCAATATTCTGTAATTAAATAAATAATATATTTCATTATTATTTTTTTTTTCTCGGTAAAGACTAATTCTATTAAGAGGAAATATGGTACAATAAGAAGATACAGCCAAGAGAGGCAAGAACACAGGCTGCCGGAAAGGAAAGACTATCCACCTCGGCCCCTGAAAAGGAAAAGAGAAGAGAGTTGTGCTGAGCGAGAAGAAACAAGAAGAACAGATGAGCCAGAACAGAACAGAGGATTCTACCCAACATGTGTAGAATCAGAAATACGGCTCTTTTTTCCTTTCTTTTTACCAACTTTGACCCAGTCAAGAGGACTTTGCTGAACCGGCATGATTTGCACACTGAGCTGAGCTGACGGGGAGGGCTCCTTGTCTGAATCCGAGGCAGAGGATTCATGATTCCTTTTCTGTGAGGTTGGAGGGACTGACGAATCCTCAGGATCGGTCAAGGGCGGATCCTGTGCCAGCTTTGCTTCCCTTTCTTCCTCACCCTCTTCCTCTTCATCCGAGCTGAAATCAAAGTCATCCATGGGGGGAGGATCATGAGGCTTCCAGCTTTTGGATTTCTGCTTAGGATTGACTTTCTTCTTTTGGGCAGGCATCGTGGGACAAGAGCCCTTAAGGTGCCCTGTGTGATGGCAGTTACGGCAACGAAAGGCTGTGTTCTCGTAGTCCAGGGTCTGTGTCCAATGGAAGTCTCCAATTTTGAGATTGATCTGGTCAGGGAGACCTTTGCTCATGTCGATCTCTGCACAAATTCTGGCAAAGGTATATATTCCTTTTTCCCCCTGGAGACGTCTGTATCTAGAAAGCGGCCTAGGGAATTTCCTATCCCTTGGAATACTGCAAAATGCCATAGGTGCGCTGGAAGATTTGGAAGTCTAACCCAGATGGGGAGCTTGGTGATGACTGCTGAAGAGGGATCGAAATCTGGGAACCAAGGGGTTAGGAATAAACCTGCTGAACCCCAGAACCATGGGCCTGCTGTTAAGGCTTTCTGGTAGTCCTCATCTAGAACAAACACTACAATGAAGAAGCCCTTTGAGCATAACAGCACCTTGCAATTGTTGGTCCAGTTAGAATGAATCCATTGGTAGAGGTCTGCTGTGCTCGGCCATAGCCCGTTGAACCTGCAAATAATGGCTTGTTCTGCAAACGTTTGGGTTTGCTCATCCAGCGATGGATGCATGATTTCAATGGAGGGGGTTTCCTCCAGTTTGTCCACCAAAAAAGGCTTGGGAGCCTGAGCTGGTGGAGCTGCTTTCTTAGGCATCTGAGCATGGACAACGTCTTTGTATGAAAACTTCTTAGCAGAGGATGACTGTCCAACAGCTCCCCCTCTCAAGCGAAGGGTAAGAGTAATTGATGCATTTCTCTTAATACTGTAAAAAGACAAGGGGAGAGGATCCTCAAGTTGTTTACCTTCATGGAGAAGTCGTTGAGCTGCAGAGGGTATCCCCAACTTGAGATCCAGAGCATGCTTGAGGTCCTGCACAAGATCCGACGAGCTTACCCAATGTAGCAGCGTTTTGCCGGAGATAAGCCTGATCTGGATCTGGAACTCGGCAGAAAGATCAGGGTTCTGCTTTCCTTTGCAGATCCCATATGAGAGAAGGCTGGAGCTTTGAAGGGCTTTTTCCTCCTGAACTTGCCGCAGGGGATTGAGAGGAGAAGAGGAGAGGGTCCAAAGATTAATGAATCTGTCAATGCGATCCGCCCAGGAGAGCTTCCGGATGATCCATCCAGGCAGATCCAGGAAGCTTAAAAAATTTTGAAAATCAAGAACAGGGTACTGGCTATTCTGGGGGAGCAGAGAGAGCGCTGATATGAATGGGCATCCTTCCAGAGCGGAGTAATTCTTCCCGGGGGCGGCTGCCTGAGGATAGACAAAAGAGTACCCTGCGCGTTCTTCCTTAGCCGCTACTCCTGCATTCTGTTGGGGTCGGCTGGCGCGAGAAGCGGCTGCACAGGTCCAATATCTGTCCGCTGCAGGGCCGAGGGCTAAGCAAATGAGGGGGAGTGGGGTTTTCAGAATATAATGGATGGCAAACGTATCAGAGGTGAAGATAACCAGAAATCCGTAGATGAAACGCGCATCTCCGAAGGCAAGCGTATCAGCGGTGAAGTTAACCAGAGATCCGTGGATGAAGCATGCATCTCCTGTATCGACAGTGCCGTCCTGAGGCCAGACGGCGGCCGAAAGCGAGGAGGCAGCGACATTGTTAGGGTTCATCTTCGGCGGAACTTAGTGGATGTTTTAACCCTCAATCAACAGCACTAATCAATATATTTCATTATTATTATTTGACTTAACACTTTCTTTTAAAATGCTACAATATTTTTCATAATCAATTATAAAATATATAACAAATTATTAAAAAAATAATAACATAAAAGATTGCTCACAAGCATAAATACTCAAAATAATCGTACATTAAAAAGGGTAATTTAGAGTGAAAAGCCTTTATTGAAATGTTATCATCTTAATTAGGCCGATAGGCCTTCCTATGCACTCACTTCCGTCGTCAACACTTTCATTCTCCTATTGACATCTGTCAAGCATCCCTCGATCATATATTCATTTTACTTGTTTTTGATGTTGCTTGTTTGACATTCTCGTCTCACTGTCAGGCCGGAACTAAAATACAATTCAACCTGCACGTCTTTGTATTCAAAATGGCATCATATTGCAAAATATATAAATAACTAAAAATAGTTGCAGAAAATCTAATAGAAATAAAGCTCAAAGTAACATGGGAGTGAGGTGGTTTCTTGGTTTACAATAAACAAGATCCTCTCAATCCATGTTTCTTGGCTTTTTAAATTAATTCCTACATTCTCGTCTCACTGTCAGGCCGGATCTAAAATACAATTCAACCTGCACGTCATTGTATTCAAAATGGCATCATATTGCAAAATATAAAAATAACTAAAAATAGTTGCAGAAAATCTGATAGAAATAAAGCTCAAAGTAACATGGGAGTGAGGTAGTTTCTTGGTTTATAATTAACTAGATCCTCTCAATCCATGTTTCTTGGCTTTTTAAATTAATTTCTCTGAATTAGACCCTCTTCATCCATGTTGAGAGCTGGTTTCTTGTTTTTATAAATTAATCCTCTTCATACATGTTGAGGCCGCAGCATAGATCCCTCGTTGCACAGAAAGCCAGAGAAACCGGGCTTGCCAATGTTACTGTTGAATATGGCTAGCATCGAAGCGTTTTTTTGGAGGAGAAATTCCTGTAAAGGGGAGATGTTAAAGATGGAGTAAATGGCGTAGTTACACCTTCGTATATAGTGAGTGCATAGGGCAAGGAAAAAGGGATTCTCAATGTGGATTCATCCCTCGGAGGTAAACATTTTGTTGACTGACATTGTTTTCTTGACTGACTCTATTCATGTGTGATGAAGAGATTTTTCAGATTGCACTGTATGTCACTTAACATGAGTTCTTTACTGCCCATTCCAAATCGGCGATCCCTTCATGCATACTCTGGACACCTTAATTAAATCCTGTGCATCCATGCTGAGGCGGTTTCTTGGTTTACAATAAATTAGATCCTCTCAATCCATGTTTCTTGGCTTTTAAAATTAATTACTCTAAATTAGACCCTCTTCATCCATGCTGAGAGGTGGTTTCTTGTTTTTTTAAATTAGATCCTCTTCATCCATGCTGAGGTAGCAGCATAGATCCCTTGTTGCACAGAAAGCCAGAGAAATCGGGCCTGCTAATGTCATTGTTGAATATGGCTAGCATCGAAGCATTTTTCTGGAGGAGAAATTCCTGTAAAGTGGAGATGTTAAAGATGGAGTAAATGACGTAATTACACCTTCGTATACAGTGAGTGCATAGGGCAAGGAAAAAGGGATTGTCAATGTGGATTCATCCCTCGGAGGTAAACATTTTGTTGACTGACACTGTTTTCTTGACTGATTTTGTTCATGTGTGATGAAAATATTTTTCAGATTGCACTGTACTTC
Organism: Pinus tabuliformis; assembly: GCA_031772625.1. Taxonomy (NCBI): domain Eukaryota; kingdom Viridiplantae; phylum Streptophyta; class Pinopsida; order Pinales; family Pinaceae; genus Pinus; species Pinus tabuliformis. The sequence goes on along the minus strand of CM062806.1, from coordinate 577,006,857 downwards.
CATAAAATTTCTTGCAGATTGCTTCTCTCCTAGCATTCTATCGGTTCGCTAAATAATAATACAAGGGATTGTTTCTGCATTAGCTATCTTAGTTTTGCACTGAATTATTGATTCACTCTGTTATATTTTCTAGGTTAAGCATATTGCATCCAAGGGCCCAGCAACGCTCTTTAGTGATTTATTATTTTATCATTTGTAGCTGAACCCTAAAACCTTGTGAATTTCTTAATTTCCAAGGGTAAGTAAGTGAAAAAAATGTGTTCCTATTATGTTAAAATTTCCACCGCTTAATCATAAATAGTAATTTTCAATTTTAGTGGTTTCGGATTTATTTAAATCAATTAGAATTTTTTACTTATTTTTTTTGTAACATATAAATATAATTTTTTTGTTGGGTTATACATATATATTCCCAAGTAATCTTGATTAGTTGGGATTTAATTTGGGAAATTTATTGATTTGATTTATTTTGAATGATTGATTGGATTTTATTATATAAATAATTGAGAGAAATGAAGAATAATAATTTGTATAATTTTGATTAAGGATTTATTTTATTTTGGGCAATTTATTGATTAGGTTTAGTTTGAATGATTGAATTATTATAATATTTATTATTTTGAACCAAAATACAATTCTTTCAATTTAACATTTCTATCGGCCTCTCTTTGCACCTTTTGGGGCAATTGCTAGTATACATATTTACGGGAAAGCTTAAAAAAATGTAAACCATAAAAACAAAAAATCACATATTTATTACTTAATTTTAAAAGTTTATCCTAGTATAGGATTGTTTTTTAAAGTTGGATCGCTTTATCGAAATCTTGCAATTGTGATAAAAATAAATATATTTTGTAAAATTATTAATTTAATGAGAATATTATTTGTTAACACTTAAAGAAAACTATGGTTGTAAGGGAAAAATGCTAAGGTAATCTCTAATTAATTTTTTGAATTGACAATTAGTTCTTTCAATTCAAGGGGATCCTTTGTAGAACTCAGTTAATTTTGATGGTATTTACTTAGCATATCAACTAGATATGATTGGATTCAAACAAAATTGGTATGGAAAGGACAAGAAAAACCATTGGGCATGAGTCTACTTCACAACAAGTTATTGCTTAAAGGTTATATGAACAAAATACAGAGGCAAGGTAGTAACAACTTTCTTAGACAATTCCTCGTTTAGCTATGATAGAAGAAAATAGAAATAAATACCAAAAACAGAGCAACTCGTGAATTTTGTTAAAGATATTTAAGCTGAAAACATATAACACTTTAGCAATGGTAAATCTGAGTTAATAAACAAAATTTAGTTTTAATAACTCAATTTCCAAAATGAAGAAGACATATGAATAAGATTATGAAACAAAGAAATGACAAGTACTAGAAGACAAACCAAAAAACCATCACACAGGAATATTTGAAATTTTGAACAAATAACACAATCACATTAACTTATATTAATGTCAAAATGTATACAAAATATATCAAGGTTCTGCCAAAAGTTTCCAACCCTTTCTCATTCTTTAGAAACTGTCTTTATAGGAAAGCCTGCAACTTACAACATATTTCTAGCATATCTTAATTACAAAATCTAAAAATAACAATTTATTTTATCAAATACACACATATGAAAAAACTTCCAAACCTATATTGATCTAGATATAAAAATGTACTACAAATGCAGCTGGAAAATAGGTTCAAAAATTGTGACTAATCTTTTGGCTTCTTTGTCAGAATTTGTGTGCGTCATTCCTTAAAAAATGCCTTTTGTTGCATAGCTTTTGTCTTCGGGTTCCTTTCCTAAAATCGCTGATAACCTCGTTATCATCCTTTAGTAGTCGAAAACTGATAATTCTACTAAGGGGCCGACTTTCAAACCTTTTTTCTAACTTGTTCACTAAAATGCATTGACAATGAAATTGTCAATGCTCCTCCACCTTTTCTTGTCATAAAACACTGACAGACACTCTGTCAATTGAAGACCAAAATTTCACTTTAAAAGTGTCAAAAAATCAAAGATCAAATACCAATTCATCTAAGGGTGCTAGCTTCCTCTAACAAAACATCCACATTGGCCATCTTCTCTCTTTTACATCCCCAAGTCTCCATGATAGTTCCTTTCTTCGAAACCTTTTCTTAATTTGGTATTTTTGAGCTGGTATCTTTCTCCTTGTTTATGATCAGGTCTCTTAGAGAAATTTTATCCACATCTATGACTTTCATAGCTAGTTCAAGGTTCTGTTTTAATTTTATATTCAGTCTTAGCTTATTCCAGGGCCTCATGTGAGTCTTCTTTCCTCCTTTAAATGTTTCAAATAAAGGTGGGTTCTTTCTCAGATGAGGTTCTTTCATTTTAGGGCTTAGTCATTTTACCCTTATCCATCTCTGTCAGTTGGATGCCTGTAGGTAGGGTTTCAGTAGGAAGAGGAGTCTCTTGTGTTTTCTTGAGCATATCACATTTTCTGGTGTAAACTTTGGGTTACTGAGGGGTCGGAGGAGGGGTTTTTCTACTCTTTTCTACCTCATTGTCTCTACAGCAGAAGTCCTATGAGATGAAGTTCCTATTTCAGGGTGTTGGGTTTGTTTGCTTTCCTTCTTACTGCCCTTCTTCCTACGTTTTTTAGATTTTGCGGGTTGAGGTTAAAACCCTGAATAAAATAGAAAATGCTCTCAAGTTCTCTCAACTTTCCTTAATTGGCTTTCAATTAATAACTTTATCAGACTTTTATGGTAAATAGAATGGGAGAATGCATCTATTCAATCTTAAGCTCGATCATTTGTGTGTTTTAAGCTTTCTAATAGGAAATAAGAAACATTGATTTTTATCTAACTTGACAAATGAGCCAAAAATCGGAAATGATATAGGTTGACACGGTTGTAGCACCCCTCACAAGTAAAATAAGACTGAGTGATCCACAACAAACAATGTCATTCATCTTTTAACCTCTCTAATTCATTTCTTTGAATTCATCCTTTAAAAAGAAAGGTACATCAACACCAACCAAGATATGGCTTCTAAAAGCTCTCTCTCCATCTGTGGGCACACCTATAACAACAGAGATCAATTCCTATCTCACTTCAAAAGAAAATCCTCCAACAACCACTCATTGTCCATCAAAGCCCCGGGATAAGTCTCTGGCCACTTGGTTGTGAAAATCAATACGCCATTTGAAGAATTTCTCACTTCTGCCTTCCCGAAACTATTGCTTGATCCCCGGGTATACTTAAAAAAGATCAAGCCGTTTCATCTAACTTCTTTTTAACTTTCGATTTTTTCCCATTCTCCTTCACAGCCAAATGAACACACAAAAACAGGGGATCAAGATTTGATCCTTGATCTCCAACAATCACTTAAACAAATGAGTAATTTTAGCATAAATGATAACAATCATAAGTGATACGAGTGATTTTTCTATATGCGGTAATTCAATTAAAATGTGAGATTGTGCATTATGATAACTAACTAACAACAAACTAGAAAGAATTTAACACTGCATCATGGATTTTGAACCCATATACCTCTCAGTGGTGGAAACAATCCCTTCATCACGTGATCTCACCTTTTGGAATTAACATAGCATATTTGAGATATGATTTCCTTTTGCTGACATGGAATATGTTAGCGCAATATAAAACAAAATTTTGAATTCCTTTGTTCTGGAGCTGATACTCTGGTTGTCTGATACGAGATAATGACACAGTTCAAGGACTCCAAGAGTTGATCTCTAAGTGTGCAGGATCAGGGGAGCCGCGCATAGTTAGTAAGATGGGAAAGCATACTTTGTGTACAGGGAGGGAAATGCAGTTGACCGCACAAATTGGTGAATATGAGATGGATCAGGTAGTCCTTGACTTGGGTTTTGACAAAAATGTGTTACCAAAATAGACCTCAGAATGGATGGGTCGACCCACATTACAGTGGTCTCCTATCCAATTGAGGACGGAAAATCAGCAAAAGATTGTTACCATGGGAAGATTACAAGGAGTAACAATGGATATTGATGGCGCGAGCACACAGATAGATTTCGAGGTAATAGAAATCGTAGATGACAGTAACCCTTAACCTACATTACTTGGAATAGATTGGGCAACGGATATGAATGGAATTATCAACTTGAAGAAGCAAAAAATGATTTTCGAGAAAAAGTCACTACGTGTAATTGTGCCGCTGGATCTAGCTGAGGGAGTGCGCTACACTGAACCTGTGCGCAATGAGGACAGTGATGATGAACTAGACTACATTTACCAGATAATGACACAAGACCAGGATCGAGTGAATCCATCAACGGATGGAAGACTCTCATGGGAATGCTATAGCTCCTGCATGTCAGATTCAGATGAAGAAGTAGAGCATTGGCAGAACTGATTGCATGAGGTAACGATGCTAAATTGTAATATGATGATCAGATCACTGCGGCGCGTGACAACCAAAGTAAGGATGCTACCATCCAGTGATGGCGTAACCAATGGGGAAGAATTTGTAGACCGCTGGGGAACTATGGCGCAGAAGCAAGAAGGAGTACTGTGCGCAACAACCATACAAGGGTGGAAAGCACCTAGGAATATTAGGTGGAATGGGCGTTTACGAAAAAGGTGGATGCAAGTATGGGTTGGAGGCCCTCAACGTCAAATGTGGGCTGGGTAGCCAGGACGGAGTGGTTTGGGGACCAACTTCCGACGAAGGATGCAGTTGTGTGCTACGCAACTACCGCCTCAACTAAATTTGTGCGTACCAAGGGTTCGGTGGTCATATAGGACCATAAAAAAGACAAAGTGTGCAAAGATGACCATATCCACGCCTAGATCAGATGAAACCAGGAAGGCGGAGAAAATTTCGCCGCACACTGCCTCTGTAGTACGAACTAACCTGGGCGAAGAAATTCGGCAATTGCATGAAGCTATTTGGAGCGATAGCTTGAGACTTCGCAAACTTGATAAGGAATGGGAAAGGTTGAGGAGGAAAAATGCGAGGTTGGACGAAGAAATAAGCAAAATAAAAAGTGAAGTTGCACAAACGAGCTGGGCGAATATGAGAATAAGGGGACCAGACCTAGTTGGCTCTCCTATGATACTAGAATGAACTATGACCCTGCTATCATGGATGCGACTGCACCCTACTGAATGGAGTAGCACAGAACGCAACACACTACTAAATGCAAAGGTACGCGAAGGGTGCCAACGGCCCGGGCTAGCAAGGAAGTGGAAGCCTCGCATAGGAGGTGCGACCACCTGACTATCCATAGGAGGCCCAGCCTCAGCGCTTCAAGTAGTTGGAAGAAGGTGCGGGACTATAAACAAGTCTGCACGAGAGCTGCGCGGAAGAGACATTCTGTGCAGAACCAGTAGGTCATCTGGATCGCAGTTGCAAATAAGGGGTTGCGCTGCCGCATGGAGAGGCTGGGAGGTGACCGTTGACAACACTATTCATGACAATAAGTTTGATTTACGGCTGAGAGGAGCAGGCGGCGGGCCATTAAGAAAAGCATTCAGAATTGGATACGAAAAGATCTGTCGCCAAGAAGAAGTTAATGACTCAAAAGTAGAGGGAAGGGTAAATTTTGAATTCACACGATCCTATAAAAATGATAACCGACCGCCCATGCATATGAGAGAATCCAGGATAAAAATGATGTCTAGAACTAAAGCCAGGTTCGCGAAAGAACCCTATCTGACCCAGGAAGAGGCAGGAGAGGCGGCTGCTACCCTAGAGATTCCAAAGTCCCCACGTACGCCGTGATCCCGAAAGGATAAGTAAGCTATGGGGCCAGTTTGGGCATCACCGCGACTCAGTAAGTTGTCAATGGCAGAAAAAGGTAAGGCCATCACTATGGAACTCGAGGAGGATGAGGAAGATCTACCAGCTCTGATTGCTCAGATTGAAGCACAGGAGGAGGAAGAGGAAAATGTTCCCCAAGTACCTTTAGCGATAATACTGCCACCATATATCCCTCTGTGGAAAGGAATGGCCAAGATTTCGAAGGACCTACATCCCACAAAGAGTACGCTCCAGACCCCGCTTCTTCCGGATGAAATAAGGTTTGATGGTCTGCCGATGGGTTGGATACTGAACACCAAGTTTGAATATTGGGATCTCGCAGACAGTGAGAAGTTTCCCCAGCTAGCCGAGGAGAAATTACTGCAACAGAAGTGGTTATGGGGTGTGGCGAAGGCGGGATTACTCAATCTAAGGTGGATACCCCACTATCACCACACGACCATCACAATCCTGGTTATCCAATAGTTACTATGTCTCATCCATGATGGGTATCTTTGGCTGGAGGATCCAATTCCCATCATGGCTGATCTTATACACCGAATCTCCTAGCTGCCACAGTCCTGTAGATATAGCCAGAACTAGTAGCGACATGGGTCTCGCTGAAGCCATGAAGGTTAAATACAAGCTGGAAAAGAGAAAGTGAGGGTATGTAATAGCAAGCATTAAAGACCGAGGGGTGCGCCTCGCCACCTAGCTACTGGCTGGTAATATGATGAGAAAATGCCACGCAGATGAGGTGCCAGCCTCTGTCCTTGCACTCGCGGAACAATGCATAGAGGGAGTTCAATTCAACTAGGCGCAGTTTCTTTGTGATGAATTTTTGACGAATTTTTGCAAAGCCCAGGAGAAAGGTAAGACTTTCCATTATGCATGATTGCTCTTAAAAATCTTATTGGTTGCGGGAGAACTGCCGGAAGGCAGCCAGTTTCCCAGTGTTGCGAAAGACCTACCTGAAGCCGTGCGGTATAATTCGCTCAGAGCTACGAAAGATGCCACGAGGATTCGTGAGATCAAGGTATTTTGGATATTCATGGAGGCAAGTATACGGACATAGATCAGCCGCAGGCCGCGGTTATCCCTGACATTATACAACTGGTTGCAAAGTATGGCCGAGTTCAAGGTGGATATGCATAATCTGTATATTCGAGCGCGAAAGGATCCTACTCGAGCATGGGTAGAGCTTCCATTCATTGCAATGGATGATGAACGAGGTAATTATAGAATCTAAAGAATTAGACAAAACCAAGAACGTTACTCACATATATGCTTAACTAACCTTATTAAGATAATTTTATCCGAGAGACTGATAAGAATGCATAGGGAGGAAATATTTCAATTATAATTGATTTTATTTGTTATAGATTGGTTATTTGGGATCAAGGTATGACATATAGCCACGAATAATCCAACATTGATGAAACGTCCAACTCCAGGAAGACTTGAACCAAAATAAAGGTCTGTGCGAAAGCCAAAACCCAAATGCCAATGGACGCAAATATGCCGAAAATAGATGCCCATTCAACCTGAAACCAATAAGCTGTTAAGAGAAAATCTTTCTTCATGGGAACGGGACGTTGTTTACTTTGAAGAAGAAACATCCAGTTAACTGAAGCGAGCAGACCGACCATCATGTTCCAAATAAAATATCTCCGGCCAACGTAACTCACACACCTTAATGAATATTACCATCTTGTACCAAACTTGGTCATGCATGAAGCATGGAGTAATTTGTCTGTAAATTAGGTTAAATTGTGTTATGATTTAAATTGTATGGAAAACAACGGAAACTGAGATGATTTAAATTTTATTGAAAAAAGAGGGGGTTAGGAATGGAAGTGATTTTTGGAATTAAAATTAGTCCGTTCAATAATATAGGTTGGCATCACCATTTCTTGGGCTCAACCTAGGTCCAAGAAAAAAAAAAATTCAAAATTCAACTAAAAAATGATAGAACCAAAAAAAATCAAAATTATATTCAAAATTCTTTTATAGGGAAATATTATTTTAGTTTTTATTTTAACAATTAAATCAAAAATCAAAAAATAGTTACTATTTTTTTTAATTTTATTTTTCTTTTAAATAGAAATATTAAAACAATTTAATTATCAAAAAATAAAAACGCATTTCCAATGGTGATCGTATAATTATAGCAAGCAAAATTATATTAATTACGCCGAAGGCGTTCTCTCTAGGGAAATGCTATTTCCAACCCTATAGCAAAGTTAATGCGGCCTGACATGGCCGCTCGATAGCCCAATATAACACGACTTTTTTTTTTTCCTGGTCATCACCGCGCACATGTTATATCTGGGTATCGAGCGACCATGTCAGGCCGCATTAACTTTGCTATAGGGTTGGATATAAGAGTCGCCCTCTCTCTACGGGGTTGGGGTGAGAAGACACTTTTCACCCCGACCAATCCCCGCTCTAATTTCACTCTCCTCTTTCCAATAAAAATGTGACACGTGGTTAGAAAATGCTGCATTTGAATGCACCGCTGTCAGCCTCTCAAGCCATTCATCGCTCAATCGTCCCTTCTACAATTACCCTTCATTATTGGTAACGCGTTGTAATTAGCGCCCCTCTCTGTGTAGCTATGGCCCCTGAAAATCATAACTGGAATACTGAGAGCCAACTACTGTGCTATTACTAGCATAAAAATCATTCATATACCTTGTCAGGCCAAAATTTAAAGCATATGCCAAAAGCCTATGCTGAATAGAGAAATCTAAATTTCTCAACACACTGCGTCATTTTTATTTTGAATGTGTTATAGATTATATACAACGAGCTATATAGCACTAAAATAAATTATCTATATAGCACTACATCCAGATTTCATTGGGTTGGGTTCCATTTTCATCACGTTCTACTCAAGAATCCCCAATTCTGCTTCCAGCTAAATCTGTATTAAGAAACAAAAAATAAAGTTGTTTTCAAATTGAAGTTGAATGCTGTGAATAACTTGAAACATTTAAATAGAAATTTATTTCTCTTTGAATTGTTTAAGGCACCTGCCATTTGTGTGAGAAATCAGGCGTCGAGAAACTTTTGGTGTCATCGAAGATGGCTCACCAGATCACTGTAAATGTCTCGACGATTACCCGAGGATGATGGCAAGAATTTGACAAGAGAAAACACTACAAAAATCTTCTCTAGATCGTTTCTTTCGAAAATCTACTTCTCTAGAATCATTTCAAGCATTGAATTCCTGAAATCATGGTAGGGATCTTCTGATCTTTTCATCATGGCACTGCTTTCTCCGACCTTACTATCGATATTGGCCAGGACGAGGCCCTCTCTTTTCTCGTATTTCCTCCTACATGAGCGTTTCTTGCGGGAAGAATTTGGCAGCGATTTTCTGGGTTTTCTTGAGGTTCTTACTTTACACTTTTCGACACGACCATCTCTGGTGCAGACAACCATAGAAAATGGTAGACAATGTTGATTATGAAAAAAATATGAAGTTTTATAAATCACGGTCCTTATATCATCCTGCCGATAGCCAGACCCTCCTACTTCCCATGTCTTTGCATTCACCTCAAAATTATCCTCTACCACGTTGTTTAACAGAGAGCTTAACATGCTTTTCTCCAAATTTGTATCATTTAGCAGAGAGCTTAACATGCTCTACTGTGCATTTGCATCATAATCCATCCTCTCAAACATATCAAGAGGTTGGGAAGGATTATGAACTAGGTACGTGTTGTATTCAAGTGTGGGTGAGGAAGGGATTGAGGGCAAGAGCTAACCAGCCATACATTGGGTATTAAATGCCCCTATGTAGGCTGGCCAGCTATGTATGTCATGGGGGCGCATCATGTAACTCCGGCGGCCGGCACCTTTGCCTTTCCGGCAAGCGATGCGAGACCCACCAACCGCGAGCCCGGGCCCAAAACGCAGCTGACTCCAAAACCAAAACGCGCGCCAAAACGCATTCGTTTCCCGTTCGAAACTCTGCAACCCGCCTTCACGAAGCTCTGCAACCCGCCTGGACGAAGCTCTGTTCAACCGAGGAATCTGCTTCCCCTCGCAGGCTGGTTCATTCACATAAATTTTAAAGGTATACAGTATACGGATACGGATTTACAGTTTCTTGCCCAACATGATGGAGAAATTCCTTTTCTGATATCATCTGGTCTCATAATTGACATTTTTTTTTACGAAGAACGAGCGTTTTACAGCTTTTAAGATATCCCTTTATGGCATGTTCTACTTTTAAATATCTTCCAGCTCTTATACAACATTTTACAAGTTTATTTACAGTTTCTTGCCCAACATGATGGAGAAATTCCTTTTCTGATATCATCTGGTCTCATAATTGACATTTTTTTTTACGAAGAACGAGCGTTTTACAGCTTTTAAGATATCCCTTTATGGCATGTTCTACTTTTAAATATCTTCCAGCTCTTCTACAACGTTTTACAAGTTTAGAAGCCACACACAATTCTGGTAACGGTCCTTCCTCAAACACGAGGGCACATTGTCCAATGATACAGGAGACAGGAACACTTTTCACAGTGAAGGCCTGCAGTTATTTCTTCTTACATTTAACAACCTCCTCAGTATAATATCATCAGCAACAAGAAACAACGGTAGAAGAAGAATCATCTCTTAACATTGGAGAAATAACTCCAATGGGGTATTTTTTAATCTCTGAAGAAGTCAATGACAATATTCTATCAGGCCATGCAGGTTCTAATACCCAATTGTCTATTTATTTAGCTTTTGAGATTGCCCCAATTATTGTACCTTTTCTGGGATGAAAACATGAGAGTTTTCTTATCAATGTCATTTTTTTTGTACATTGTGTTTTTCTAATGGAAGTGGGTTGGCTAAAGGTATATTTGCAGTCACCAAGTGGTGGGATTTACTGTCAGAAGCCAAACGTATGTTAAGTGGTGGGATTTACTGTCAGAGGCAAAACATATGTTGATTTCAGACAGTGAAGCAAGAGAACAAAACCAGCTGCCATATAGTCCAAACTACTAGCAATTTAGGGTCAGGGTCAGGAAAAATGAAGAAAATAACAAGTTCAGATTACATTCCTTAGGTAATAAGAGAAGCCTTCTTGGCATATAACAAGTTCAAATTACATTCCTTAGGTCACGTACTGACAAATTTGCAAAACAAGGTCCAATCCTCAAATGACAAATATAATCACAAGACCTTAAAACTCACCAAACTTCGATCATTTTCAATAAAAATAGGCTAACCTCATGACTATGCTTTTAATAGCCATGAATATTATCATCGAGTAGAAACTCATGCTGTCCAGACAGACAAGCAAGTGCACAATAAACCAAGTGCAGAGTCCAGACAGACATTGTACCTATATAAGGTCATATGCATGAAAACAGACATGTTGTCAAATTTATGTTACCAAACTCCTTACAAGATATTGCTCCTGAGGGCAGAGATCTGATTCTGTCGCAGAAACTACTCTTCTCCAAGGTTTCCTTTATGGTCTGTCCTGTTTATTCTATAATGCTGTAAAAATTTTTAGCACATGATCATGGCTTAAGACATAATTAACCTATAAGTATAAGAGCAAAAGTTAGGAAGACTGTTCAAAAATATATTTTATCACGGGGTGTGGAACCTGGTATAAGTATTCTTAAACTTAAGTTACCAGGCTTCAAATATCCAGTGTGCTATAGAAGGAGAGATTACAGTAACAAAGGTCTTGGATCCTGTATAATCAATTATTAATTGGAACACATTGGGGAATTGATTATATAGATTCTTTTATAGGCACACATAAACTACACTGGAGAACTGAAAGTGATACTTGATCAAAAACAGTGAAAAATGTCAGCTGCTTATGTAATTGTAATTGTTTTGGACTTCATCTGAGCATAACAAAGTGGAACAACCATAATTTGGGCATAACCATAATCTCTTTCCGTGTCTTGTTATTTTGTTGGAAGCTGTAGATTTCTCTAAGAAGCTGCAAAAGTAACTGACCACTATCTTGTTTCTATCCTCTGCTTGTAGATTGCAACATTCCTTGCAGTTTATGCAGACTTTAGCTTTGCAAACATCAAACCTATTGGTTGGGGTTGGGCAGGAGTAATTTGGCTATACAGTCTAGTGTTCTATTTTCCTTTGGATGTCCTTAAGTTCGCTGTTCGCTATGCCCTGAGTGGGAAGGCTTGGGATAATCTTATTGAACGCAAGGTATGTATGCCTTTACATGTTGCTTTTATCTTCTAATGCTCCATGGAATTATTTGAATCTCCTGGGTGTTAATTGGCACAAACTGTTCTAATGTCATGTGTTCACTGTTTTTTATCTCTTGCCTGCAGATTGCCTTCACATCTAAGAAAGACTATGGTAAAGAGGAGCGTGAAGCACAATGGGCTCATGCTCAGCGTACATTACACGGTCTTCATCCACCCGAAACGCATTTATTCAATGAGAAGAGCAGCTACCGAGAGTTGTCAGAGATTGCTGAACAAGCAAAGAGCGTGCTGAAGTTGCCAGGTCAATATTTTCATATTTTGTTTAGATGAATTTCCTCAGTTGCATTTTTTTTCACATTGGTTCTCATGATTTGCCTTTTCTGATGACAGGCTTAGGGAGTTGAATACATTGAAGGGGCATGTGGAGTCTGTGGTCAAGCTGAAGGGTCTTGATATAAATACTATCCAACAGTCTTACACTGTGTGATTTTAATGTAAAGTTTTAGATATATTATTTCACTTGGTCAAATGTAAAGTGATATTCATTTTAAACTTTGAAGTTTTAAGAGAGCTTCGAACTCATTGTAACGTTTCTTTGTAAAAGACTCTGCTTTACTTACTAGTTTGGATGTGAAAGATGCATGTACATGAGGGTAACAGAATGTTGTAAAGGTTACCTAAATTGCCATTGAGCAGGTAGTGGTGTACAAGTACTTGAGCTCTGAACAGTTTAGGGTTGTTGCTAGTTTTGGGTTGTTACAAGTGGGAACATTGTTTAGTTTTGGCATGCTATTGAAGGGTTCTTGCCATATTGTGTGGATATTGAATGGAGCATTGTTCTAAATGTTTGATAACCTACTCTGTTCCATCAGGATTCTTGTAGTTGCTGTGTATATGTTAATAAGCATGGTATTTTGTTACATCTTTCTTCGTTACACTTTGATGAATAACTATGGTGATGATGTACTTCCCTGTTATGGTTTATGGCATGCTTTTTATGGTCGCACATCACCGTTGATTCTGGTGTAAAGTCAATAGTGAGTGTTTTATACCATAACAATAATAGTTTTCTGATTTGTAGGAAAGCAAGTAACCATTAATGGTCAAATCACATGTTGGTCATATTCAAATCCATAGTAGAGGCATATGGAGCAGTTGGAACAATTCCAGGGCCTTTAGGCTGAAGCTAACAACAATAAGTGATTGCATAGTTACTTGCTACATCTAGTTATGTGAAATAAAGCTGATATTATCTCAGTGCAAATCAATTGTTTTGGATCATATAATTTGTCCAACATCACAAACAAACTGAGAAAACTACTGGTAAGAAATACAAACAAAAAGAAATAAGAAACATAACCTCTCCCTTTAACAGATTTATGTTATTACAGAAGAAACAACAAGTATTTAACTAGCCAAACACTCAATTTTAGAGACAAATTATTAAAACTGTTTGCCATCAACAGATATATGCATTCTCTTCCTTTCTAAGATGATATAATCTCAACAACTATTAATCTTCCTTGAGCCTCCTAGACAATTGAAAGTCCCTATGTGAATTCATCTTCTCCCTCTCTTAAAATGGACTAAGTATTGTCTTATCCCTGCAAAGAAGTTAGTAAGTATCGCAGCCTTGCAATTAAGGTATGTCCTCATAGTTTTGAATTTAAGAACACAGATTGTGGTATTAAGACCCATTATCAGCCTTGGGTTTCTTTAGAAGTTGTATGCCAATAATTTTGATAACGACAAGGAATGATGATTGGTATTGCCATTCTGTCCATGATTTTGATATGATCCAAATTGCAGTGCCTAAGCCTAATTGCATGACAATGAAGATTTTGAGTCTAATTGCAGTAGTCAAATTGTGATTGAAACACTCTCCTTTGCCATGGTGTCTAGAATTCACTAACTATACATATATGAGTGTCAAGGAGAATTAAGTCGACCTGTGCAAGTTCAAGAGTGAAACAACTATAATTGAATGTTTCAATCTCATTCTTCAGATTGGCTCGGAGTCTTTGTCCTAATTTTTTTGAAGACTGGACATGGAAGTTTGCACATTTATCAGTGGTCTAATTACAATAACTTCTACAACAATCATTTCAATCAAGAATGGATCCCTGTGTAATGAACTAGATTCAAATCTGGCATATACTTATGACAATGATAAGATTAGTATTTCTGGTTTGGGAATTCAGTCCTTGAAAGTGAGTTCAATTTGAAGAAATAATATGGCACAAGTATGTTAAGAAATGTCAAGTTCTCATGTACAAATCATTGAAGCTTCAAATAATCATTAATGGCATGTCTGTGTAGTCCAATGTGTCGGTAAGTGAAAAGGCAGTGTTGAATGTGTGAATTGCATTAAGCTTACATCTTGATGCAGTTCATCACGGACTGGCATAATCAAGACGATAGCTATAGCTAGGGATTGTCATATACAAGCTTGAAGCATCTGTGAGTGGGAAAGTAACCAATCATCCAGAAGCATTAATTCAGTCTTCTAGCAAAGAAGAAATTTAGTAACACATTGTTCACCAAACAAAGTCTTATAATTATCTTACAACAGTAGTGTTATATGTATACTTGATAGGCATTGTTGATTCTGAGTGAAAAGACAAAGGACATAACAATAATAAGGATATCAGCAGTTGGGCCGTCATCATTTCACTATATCATTATTTTAGGATATATTCATGAAAGAATAAGGAGAGGGATGGGGTGCCCTATTTATTTCCTACTTAATGATACTTTATCTAGGTCAGTTGTGTCCTTTGGCCGTCAGCTCTCGTTTATTGTCTTTATATGCAGGGAATGTAGATTTTTTAACATATTGAGCATTTGTTTTGGGAAACTTTAGTTCGGGATTCGAAGTGATATTGACCTGGGGACTATGGGGCAAAGATATGAATAAGTCATTATAGGTTGGCCTCTTATACTTGTTCATGACATTGATGATTGCATCAACTGTCCTACAATTTTTATCTCCCCAAAAAGGAAATTAGAATAGGAATTTTACATTGCACTGTTGTAGCATGTGCAGTATTTCTTTTTCTTAATAGGTTGGATACACTTCTACGGGGGAAGATATATTATAGGAAGTTTCCATCAGTCTCATATCTTGCATGCCTGTATCATACTTTAAGAATGTGATTCACATGAACAGCTCATGGTGATATAAAAGTAGTTGGAAGAGATATGAGTTCTCCCATGTTGTATGAAACAAAATGCATATTATGTTGAGCTGATCCGTGTGTGCTTTGCAAGAAATTATACATTATTAACTGTAAAGCACTGTGATTCTTGTTGGCTTCTTCATTTACCAATTGTAGCTAGCTGTTTCTTGTCTGCCTGACATAAAGATACAAAATCTCTAAATTTTCTTTATAGACAATCTACTAACCAATAGAAATTTACATGCTTGTCTTTATAATTGAAATTCATCGTACAAGGTTTCAAAGACTGGAAAAGCAGAGAGTTTTAATCTCTTTTCTGTTATGGTTTTCCACTTTAATGCTTTTGTGGCAGAATTGAGGAAGAGATTGCAAGGCGAACTGCTATTGTCAAAATGAGCGTCAAAGATACTGAAGAATATGAACAACAGAGGCAAGAGCTTATTGAAGCTCATGATAAAAGGAGAAAGGAGTTAAAATTAATACACTTACAAGAGGAAGTAACTTTTGAGAAGGAATTTGAGCAAGAAAGGCTTCAAATCTTGGAGAAGTATGCCAAGAGAAGGCAAGAGGCAGCACAAAGCATCAACTTGTAGTTAGAACAGAACCAACAATGGAACTAGATAACATATATAATAGGGTGGTTTTGTCAAGATTTTCTAAAACCTCTGTAGGGCATACAACCATATGGAAATGTACAAAGGACATAAGCTGTTGACCCTCCTTCAGTTTTGAGAAGAATCTGTCTCATACAATAACTTACCTTACAGAGAGTGGAAGTGTAGGGGATTTAAAAGGGCATGATTTTGACGGTTAAATGTTGTTTCATCTGCGCCAAGAAAAGAAGGAACTACAGAAAATTGAAGTGCAGGATATTAAAAAATGTATGCAGTGCATTCCTAACAACCAGTTTTTCAAAATCTGCCAGGCAATTTTTGCAAATGATTTCCAACTGGCAATGGGAAATTAGCTGTATTCTTTGATAGAAATCAAAGGTGGAGGGTCATGCAGAAGCAACTGAAATGAAACCCTGAGTTGGCTCCTCCAATGCGTGCCTGGGAACATGAAACCCTGTTATGGTTTATGGCATGTTTTTGACAGAAAACCTAATGGACAGAAAATGGACAGAGCCATGAGCAACCGGTTCTGGACTCGAATTTGAAATTTTTAAATGTGGAAACTTGAAACTAGATTTCTGACTGTACATGAATACAAGAATGTAATTATTTTGCATCATATTCTTAAACTGCCTGAAGCAGTTGTACCAACAGTTTTCTGCGCCTTAGAAATACATTTCAGGGTTTTTGACAGAAAACATAATGGACAGAAAATGGATGTAAACTTTCAAAACAATGGAGAAGGAAATTTTTATTTTTGAAATTTGTTTAATTCAATTTGTCTTTGAAAATAGATGTAAACTTGAAAAGAAAAAAAAGTTAATTCAGTTTGTCTTTGAAAATAGATGTAAATCAATATCGTTTATGCCAATTAACCAGCCTGAAACTGTAAATCCGTATCCGTATACTGTATACCTTTAAAAATTATGTGAATGAACCAGCCTGCGAGGGGAAGTAGATTCCTCGGTTGTGCAGAGCTTCGTGACAGGCGGGTTGCAGAGCTTCGTGAAGGTGGGTTGCAGAGTTTCGAACGGGAAACGAATGCGTTTTGGCGCGCGTTTTGGTTTTGGAGTCAGCTGCGTTTTGGGCCCGGGCTCGCGGTTGGTGGGTCTCGCATCGCCTGCCGGAAAGGCAAAGGTGCCGGCCGCCGGAGTTACATGATGCGCCCCCATGACATACATAGCTGGCCAGCCTACATAGGGGCATTTAATACCCAATGTATGGCTGGTTAGCTCTTGCCGGGATTGAGTTGCAAGTGGTGAGCTGGCGTGAGAAAAAACCGACTCTCATGCGTCATTTAGTAGAAGAGAGATTAAGGTGTACATGTCACGTAGCCACATATTTATTCTAAAGTTGAAAGCTTTCACCATGGCCAGATGAATCTCGGAGGACTGTTTGTGGGGCTACTTTTGAAGCGTTCCATTTCCATCGCACCAGGTAAATCAATAACACTATAACTATAACTAATCCTGATACGACAAAAAGACCCCACAAATTTTCAATTTGAATTTGGCCAGATTCGGGTTGAGTATATCCACTACAATCCTCATGGTAATATGGAAACCACTTTTTTCTTAAGACTTGGAATGAAACCACTTTTTTCTTAAGACTTGGAGTGTGTCATTTTCTGCTAGTTCGAGTATTATATTAGAAATATTCTCTGCCAATTTCTCATGTGTGCAACTAAACACCTGCACAGAAGCCGTCAATCTATCTAAATGAGATTACCTACAAACCGAAAAAAATAGACTAAAGATCCTGAATAGTAAGTTTGGTGGATGTTTGAGTGCTTTTAACTGAAATCAAATGACAGTGGTAAATATGAATCACTTACAAATCCCCAGCTTTGTGTGGTGAATGTTTTTCCAGCAATGGTAAATATGAATCACTTACAAATCTTCAGCTTTGTGTGGTGAATGTTTTTCCAGCAAAGGTGAGCATACCACCATTTTTTGTTACTAGTGATTCCATGTATAGACTCTAGGATGGCTTGTACCTTACCACTAAACAAAGCATGAAAATAGTCATCGTCATTGTTTAAAGGTTTTGTGCTTTAATAATTGGTGTCTTAACTAAAGGCGACATAATTTAATGGTAGGTGTGTGCCCTCCACTTCCAACTTTATTCATGAATGACTTTCATTTCAATTAATCTATAGCCACTTACATGTGCATGAAAATTCTTTAGGTTAGACAATATTTAATAAATCATTCTAACAACTATATAGAATAATAACTATAGCAATAGAGTTCAATTTAACCTTGCATAGTTTATGAATGTGTAAAAACAGAAAATTTAATAACCAATGTTGCTCAGAAGATCATCTTGAAGAATTAACCTCTAGAGACCAACTCGTTTAAAAGTCAATTCAAGACTTCATGACCAAAAGTAAGTAGATTATTTCACATATGGATTGATAATATGAACATATAAGATAGCCTGTTGCCATCCACCTCATACCTTATACACCTATTTAAAAATATTTAAAAATTTTCTTAGTGCCGCAATAAACTTCCCAAATCTCGTATTCCTTCGGCATACTTTGCACCTTGGACGGTAATTGCTAGTTCTAATGTTTCTACGCACTCTGTTTGCATCGTAGTCTAAATTAATGCAGACAGTCAGCAATACAGATTACAATACAACCGTAACGCGAGGGGTCCCAATAGCAGACAGATCATGTGCTCTGCGCAGTGTGAGTCCAAACCTTTCAGACATATCCAGTTCCTGCCCATTCATCTTATCGGGCAGTGTCCAATCAAGACAGTGCAATAGCTGTGCCAATGGAAACTCAACAAGAAGCATTCCCAGCTGCTCTCCCGGGCATCCTCTCCTCCCTGCTCCAAACGGAATCCACTCACAGTTACGAATATTTTCATCGAGGGAGCAGCCATTCATAAATCTCTCTGGCACGAACCTTTCCGCATCCTCCCATGACGTTGGGTTCCTTCCGATTGCCCAAAGATTCACCAAAACGCGAGTATTTTTGGGAATTTCATAGCCCAACACATTGCAGTCTTCCACAGATAAGTGAGGAAGGGCAAGGGGTGACGCCGCGTGGAGTCTAAGGGTTTCTTTCACCACAGCTTGTAAGTAAGGAAGAGAAGGAAGATCAGATTCACGCACCATTCGGCCCTTTCCAACTACACGTTCCAGCTCGTCCTGAACCTGCTTCAACACTGGCGGGTTCCTCAACAATTCGGACATAGCCCACTCCAGGGTTGTGGATGACGTGTCCGTGCCTGCCGCCAACATATCCTGCCATTATCGTTACCATGAAGACATCAATACAATATCAAAGAATCACTATACTGCAATATCATATTTAAAAGCTGCCATTCAGATACAATACGTGCAATTTTTACATACATATAGGATGGCCTTTATATTCTCTCGTGTAATTTGTGGCTCCATATCTTTATCTGCAGAAGCTGCAAGCAAAACATCTACCAGATCTCGCTCAACGTTGGGGTCATTCTGGGCAACGTGTTCCTCTATTACTTTCTCTAGGAACTCGTCTTGTATGCCATGTATTTCCTTGAAGCGTCGGTTGAGACCTTGTAGATCCATCCAGGCCACGAGTGGTATATAATCGCCAACATTAAAGGCACCGGCTAGCACAAAACTTTCCTTCATCATTGAATTGATTCCTTTACCGCCAATAGAGTCTTGGTCAGAGTACTTTCTACCGAAGGTCATCCTGCACAAAATATCGCTCACAAGGGTTGAGACTGTTTTGCTAATGTTTAGGGGATGATCTGAATTAGCAATACAACGAATCATAGCAGAGACCTCCTCTTCTCTTATGAAGCGGAAGTAATCCAAGCGTCTTGAGCTTAACAACTGTAAAACGCAGACCTTACGCACTTGCCTCCAGTAAGGGCCATACGGAGCAAAACCGATATCGGTGCAATTATACCAAAAATAATTAGTGGCCGCGGATGGAGGTCTGCTAGCAAAAAGCAGATCACGTGTCCTCAGAAACTCCTTCGCCATATCAGGTGAAGAGACTACTAATGTAAGAGCAGAGCCGAGGCGAACCGACATAAGAGGCCCGAATTTGAGAGAAAGAGCGGCCAGTGCCTTGTGTGGAAGCTGTCCCAGTAGATGGAGATTTCCAATGATGGGTAACGGGGACGGCCCAGGGGGTAGCCTCTTATTTCTTCCCTGGACAAAGAAGCTCCATGCCCCCACCAACGCAACTAGAGCAATAGCTAGTTTCATATAAAACTCAAGGTATTCGAGAAGGGGCCTCTCCGATCCTAACTCGTTCGTCATTCTTATCGAAAATACTATGTGGTCTCGTTTCAGGTCGCACGAAAATACATACTTGCGTTGAAGGCGCATACCATTAAAACCCTGTTACCTAGCATTCCTGACAAACCACCGTCTCGTCAACGTATGTCATGGAAAACCCTATCACTACGATTCATCACAATCCATCGTGTCATCGATTTGCCAAAAGACGTTACGAACTTTTGTCGTCTTTTTTAATTAAAATTCGGGTACGAGAGAGAGCCACGATGTCTGCCTGGTTACTTTTTATCACATTTCAATGGTTACTTTTTATTGATGAGTTATCAATGTGATTTCAATGTGATTTGTTTATATAAAATTCCATGATAATATCGAGTGTTTTTATATATATATATATTAGTTTTAAGGTTGGATAGAAAAATAAATTTATTATTGGTTATTTATACATATAAAATTAGGTTGTTTTTAGGTTGGAGTAGCTTTTAATGTTGGATGGAAGAACAATTTTTTTACTAATGGGATGTTATCACTATGACCATGATTTTTCTAAGCTCGAGAAAGTTTGGATGGCCATTTGGATAGTTGGATAGTTTAATTCCCGAAGGTGGCTCCCATAATCAACATCTCCCTATGAGGTTTGACCCTAAGATCTATTTTTTTCCATCCCCGTGAGATTTGAACCATTGACCTCATAAGCAATAAACTTCACATCTAATGAGTTGGAAACACATAATTATTCAACTTTTCCATGACAAAATGGAAAAAAAAAATTCATTTCAATGCACAATAGTAAATAAATACACACTTTAAACAAAATTCTAAGCAAAACATTCTCCTTTTAATAATTTAAAATGGTAAAACTTAACTAACAACTAAATAGAAAATAGAAAAGAAATTTCGATTACAAATAATAAGTATAATTTGGAATTTCAAATATAACAATTTGATGATTTATATATTTCAAGACTCTACTCACTATCGTGGACTAGATGTCATAGAAATTGGTGGTGATTTCTTATCTCGAGTGCACCTAAATTTGCCCACTAGGCTTAGTAGGTGGGATATCTCAGGGTATTGTCATACTCTTTTAGCTTAATTAC
The DNA here is from genome assembly GCA_031772625.1 of Pinus tabuliformis. Classification (NCBI taxonomy): domain Eukaryota; kingdom Viridiplantae; phylum Streptophyta; class Pinopsida; order Pinales; family Pinaceae; genus Pinus; species Pinus tabuliformis. The sequence goes on along the minus strand of CM062806.1, from coordinate 576,985,740 downwards.
TTTCTTCTCTCATTATGTTTTTCTCTCGTGGAAGCTTAGTGGTTATGTTTTTAGTTCTTCTTGGGTGAGTTGTGACTCACATTACATTGTCTCCTAGCAAGCGAGTGGTCGTGCGAGGAGTCTTTCATATGCCTTATTGTTTCATTGGTCCACCATTGTTTGCTAGCTTTGGCTTCTCATAATTTTTATAAATCCTTGGTTTTCGCTTCTATTTGGTCTTCCCACACTCATTACTCTCAATTATAGATTGTTTTGGGACATCCTTCTTGTTTGGACAATTTTCTTCTCGTGCAACATGCTTAGTAATGAATGTGCAATTGTGAGGGAGTTAGGGGTAGAGGAACCAAGGGTAGGTTGTGTGCCTAAGCTCATTCCTAAGAAGGTACAAGCATATTTCATTTTGGTAATCACCCCTCAACTGAATTTCATGAAGAAATTCGCCAACTTGAAGTCCTCACCACCAGTGACCAATTCGGTTCCTGACACTAGTCATACAAGGGGAAGACAGAGCTAGTACTTCAACTCCATCGCCCTCAATTAGTATATGAAATCTCTTATTTTTAGAGTCTTGAAGGAGAATCATGACCACTATAATGATATTATCTCTTCTTTGAATGAAATCAAGTGAGTGCGGCGATATCGACACTCCTCTCTGCCTAGTTTGAATGCTGAGCTAGCTCACCTTGAAATGCATCTATAGAGTGAACATAGGGAGAAATTTGACAAAAAAGGTTGGATGAAGAGAAAAAATGCATGTGTAAATTGCACATAATGACCTTTGTGGTCCCATGAGAATTTAGTGATGGGCAAGTCCAAAATATTTTATGACATCCATCGATGCCCTACAAAGAAAAATTTAGTTGTGCTTTCTCAAGTACAAGTCATTAGCTCTGATGTCAAAACCATATTATTATACATCATAAAATCAAGCAGATATTAACTCAAAGCATGCATAATATCCAAACCATTCTCAAAACATTTTGAAGCTAAACAAAATCTACAATCTCATAGTTTACAGTCAATGAACAAGTTGTCCCATTTGAACCCATAAAAATGTACATTGCATGTCATGAATATGCAACTAAGTTTGCATATTCTTTGTATATACAACATAATTTGGTGCATTTTAGGGTTCACAAGACATTTAGAGTGAATATCAAGTCCAACACACTTAATCTAAACTCATAATATATAAAAGGTATCTCTAGAGATTCACATTCATTACTAACTGAGAAGACACTCCAAATGCACAAAATATCAAAAGAAGCTCAAATATTGATCACCTTTGCTAATCAACCTCAAGGGAGATTTCCATTTTTGAAATAAAAAGGACAAAATGTCAACATCTAGAGAAACTTCTCCAAAGAAAGATGAACAAAGATAAATCTCCAAATCATGAGAGAATTGACTTCCTACCAGTGCAAAGAGGTCAATCACTTTTTAAGTGCCCCATGGTTAATTGAACCTCTGGCAACAATCTCGGAGTCCTCGGTGATATAGAATTGGGTTTCCCATTAGGAGTTGCTGGAAGAGAATGTCTCCATATTTTAGGAGTTCCCTTCCCCTGAACATCTGGACTCGACCTTGAAGAATGACCCTGAAACTTTTCTTTTTCCAACTCAATAGAAATCATGTAACCTAGAATCAATGAGTGCCTTGAGAAGCATGTTCAGGATGCTCAATTTTAACAGATCCAAATGAACTGCGTCTTTTGGTTTTTTTCTTCTATAACCGTATTTCACCTATCTTCCTGCCTTAATAGTAATTTATGCCTAATAATAGAAGTATTGTGAGTTATACCAAACAAATAATCTAAATGCCCTTACCATTTAAAAAACATCCTCAATTCTTGTACCACCCACCTCAGCATCCACTCTATACATCCTAGGTTATTCTTAATTGATCAAGAGTATATAGTTTTTAGGGTGGTGTTCTATGTGCACTATGTATGGGGGTTCATTTGAGCCTTGGATATATTTTGTGAGTTGATGTGATGTTTTTTGTGAGTTTATGTGAGTTTTTTGTCACTTAGTTATCATGATTCAAAACTCAATCATCATCTCAGATCATTACAACATTGGATATATCTATGAGCTAATGTGATTTTTTGTTTATCACAACGATTCAAAACTCAGTTACTATATCTCAATATTTACTTTATCATTATTTGTTCTGTATATGAAGCCTTTAAAAAAATTGCAAGAACATTTGATTTTACGTTGTGATAATGTGATGTTTTGTTTGTCACAATGATTCAAAACTCAATTATTATATCTCAATATTTACTTTATCATTATTTTTTTTGTATATGAACCCTTTAAAAAAACTACAAGAACATTTGATTTTACATTGTGATCTCCACAGCATGCATGGGGTTTTCAGAAATTGGAGAGCAACTTGAGTGGTTATTTCTATAAATTGTTGTATAATATTGGGAACATTGGATGCATTCCATAATAGATATGTATTTTGAAATTTCAAAGTCAATCTAGATGCCAAAATTACAAAACTTTGTGGTTGATTCTCCAATACGAGGAACCTAAGGATGACACTGTATGATAAAAAATAAGGATAAGGATCTTATCTATTACTATGAATAGATTTGTGTGATTGGAAAATTCTAAAATGTAATCCCTTTCAAAGTTTTATCGACTGCCTTCTTATGTTTATGCATAAGGGATATGTATTTCGAATTTTCAAAGTTGATCTAGATGCCAAAATTACAAAGTTAATCAACTTTGTGGCTGGTCCTCTAATAGGAGGAATCTATAAGGATAATGATCTTATCTATTATTATGAATATATTTGTGTGATTGGACAATTCTAAAATATAATCCTTTTCAAAAGTTTTATTGATTGTCTTCTTATGTTTATGCATAGAGAAATGTAATTTGAATTTTCAAAGTTAATCTAGATGTCGAAATTGCAAAGTTAATCAACTTTTTGGTTGATCCTCCAATAGAAGGAATCTAAGGATGTCACTGTATGATAAAAAAAGGATAAGGATCTTATCTATTACTATGAATAGATTTGTGTGATTGGAAAATTCTAAAATGTAATTTCTTTCAAAGTTTTATTTGTTGTCTTCTTATGTTTATGATTTGTTATAGTCCATGCCATTGGTTATCTTCTTATGTGTATGATTTATTGTAGTCCATGCTATTGGTTATGGAATATTCACTACTTCGAATAATTTTGTTTAATTTTTCAGAATAATTTATAAGAATATAAAATTACTAATTAATTCTTTGTATGGTTTAATATTTAAAAAAAAAGAAGTAGAAAAAAAACTGAGATATTTGATAAAGTATTGTCTCATAACAACATGATTTTTTTTAAAATTGTAAAAAATAATAATTAAAGTATAATATCTATAATTAAAAAAGTAAGAAAAAAAATAAGAATAAGGATCTTATCTATTACTATGAATAGATCTGTGTGATTGGAAAATTCTAAAATGCAATCCCTTTCAAAGTTTTTGGAGTGTCTGGAAAATTCTAAAATGCAATCCCTTTCAAAGTTTTTGGAGTATCTTCTTATGTCTATGATTTGTTGTAAGTCATGCTATTGATTCTCCAATATTCATTTACTTTGAATAATGTTGTTTAATTTAGAAGAATAATTTAGAAGAATATAAAATTACTAATTAATTCTTTATATGGTTTAATATTTAAAAAAAAAAACTGAAATATTTAATAAAATATTGTCTCATAACAATATGATTTTTTTTGGTTAAAATTGTAAAAATTTTTTTTATTAAAATATAATATTTATAATTGATAAAATAAAATACTTAATCACATCATCTTAGACCAGAGTTCGTCCGTAGACTTTTTATATGCTTTTTCTTTTGAAAAGAAATTAATATAGAAATTACTTGATATCTAATTCCTGTAACGAAAGATAATCATAGGTGAGTCAATACTTCATCTATAGAAACTTATATCGAATGTCTTGTTAAGAGAAAACCATATTACTGTACCCTTAACCACTTCCGAAGCTAGAGTTGGAACGTAGATTCCTGCATATGATTCTCTGTTAATATAAAAGCGATGACTCTTGATATTCTTCAAACCACTACTGGAACACAAACGAAACTGTTTTCATTGGCAAGAAACGACAGGAAGATATTTGCATTGGTAAAAAGCGACATCGTGTCTGCATAATTACCAAATAAACATATTTTCATTGTTAAAAAATGACAGGAAGATATTTGCATCGGTTAAAAAAACGATAACGTGTCTGCATAATTACCAAATATATAGCTCCAAGAATTAGCTTAGCCAGTCAAAGCAGTGCCTCACCATACGGGAGGTCACAAGTATCGAATCTACCGGAAAGCTCTTGGGGTCAGGTCAGTAGGCCGCAGGGATGTGATCCCCTTGGGGTTGATCTGCCCAGATTGTGGACGTAGCGGCTACCCAATGACCAAGGGTGCCCGTGAAGCACCGAAGCAAAAAAAAATAAAAATTACCAAATATATTTCCACATCTTTACTATATAATTCATGATTGCTATTTTTTCTTTTCAATCAAAAAACTCTAATCAATACAAAGCATATTACCAAATATATTTCCATATCTTTACTATATAATTATGGATTGCCATTTTTTTGTTTTTATCAAAAAATTCCAATCAATGCAAAGCATATTAAGTGAATCTAATATTAAGTGCCTCTAATACTAGTGAATCTGGAGTTGATTTTCCAGGAAAAGATGAAAACCTTCAAAAGAAAATTATGTGTATGTGAATATGTCTGCATATCACCAATGTCATAATCATTAAAGTTTTCAAAATATGAATAGCCAATTCCACATAGATAATATTTGACACCTAGTTTTAAAAGAATAATATAATCTTTAGAATTTGATTTCTAATTGGATTGACGAAGAAATCTAGCAATTTCATTGTTAGATTTGTCCTTGCTTGGTATGGTCTCTGTGTTTCTTGTTTCCTTTCCTTAAGATTTGTTTCCTCTGTGTTTGTGGTTTATTTGCTTGCTTTTCTCTTGATTTGATTTGTTCTCCTTTTAATTATCGCCCTTATGATCTTGATTTAGTCCCCTCTTTTTCCCTTTATATTTGAAGATTATTAAATTTGGCAACCTGGGAATATTTAACATAATATATGATTGAACTATCCTTAGATTGTACGGTAATTATTTACTTTTTATTAACCTTATATTTTTAACATCCTTATGCTATAAATACATGTATAATTAAAATATGCATTTTTCTTAACTAATCAATATTACTTTTCATTTATTCATTTGATTAATTTTGATTTTTTGTTAGTTCTAGTTAATTGAACTAACCTTAAGAGATAGTGTAGGATAAAAATTTAAAAAAAAAAAAAAATTAATTATATAAATAGAAATTGATATAATATTTTAATATCTATACTTTAAATAAAAATTTTATTAGAATGATTAGTTATTGAAGAATTTTAAATTGATATATTTATATATATATATAATTAAAAAAAAAAAAAGAAAAAAAAAAAAAAAAAAAAAAAAAAAAAAAACACATATATATATATATATTTAAACATTAAATATAATATTATTAGAATGTTAGGTATGGTAATATATTAATTTATATATATACTTATATATATATATATATATAATATTTTAAATAAATAAATGATTTAGTTTGATAACTAACCATTGATCTAATTCAATTTTTAGTAAAAATTATAGTTTTCTAATAATTTAAAAACTAAATATTAAATATAGTATTATATTAGATATTGAAAAATATTATATATAATTATATATTAAATATATAAATAGATTAATAATCTCTGATCTAGTTAATTTTTACCCAGTTTACTTAGCTCTAGTAGTATAATAATAATTATAAAGAATATTAATATTAATTTAGTTAAAGGGGTTTGACTGGGTCCTTAAGTTGAAAAATAGCCGTTAGTCTTTTTAGCCGTTGGAGTCTCTGCTTGGACTATTTAACTCGCTATACTGGATCTGTATCTTCAACTTGTCCTGACGATGAACCACACTAGTTGGTTCGAAACGCGTCGACAAATGATCAATTATGTGATTTCGCCAAAGATTTTTCTAAACAAACGTTATGGATCACAGAAGTCTAAATTCCTTGATAATTTCATTGTTATATAAGTTCTAGAATTCTTCGCCATTGAATTCATGATAGAACTTAATCAATATAAAAAGGAATAAGTTTAATGAGTGGAGAACAGAACAATGGAGTTTACAGGTGAAGATGGGTTTTGGAGCGCGACGGCCAAGCGGAGGTGTTCAGGTAATGGCAGCGAACCAAAGTCGGGTTTTGTGGTATGACAGGCCATATTATCCAGGTGTGTAAAACTTCGCAAGAGCTCAATATCCCAGAATCGACGCCATAGCTTATATGGAGCCCATCTCATGCATTCTATTCAGACGACAGTTGTTCTAGACATGCAGGCCTTCCTACCTGTCCTTAAAAAGAGCTCGTCCCGTAGACTTAGCTCTTTTCTCATTTCCTTGTAGTTGTGCATTATCTTTTGTCCTATGATTTCTCATATGCTCCCTGATATTCACTGCCTTCTCCCTGCGTCCTCAAGATGTAGTGGTGACTTAATCCCCTCAGTTGTTTCTTCTGGCTATCTTCGAGTGACACATTCTCATTGTTTTTACTGAACACACCTCAGCTTCGGTTCGTCTGCGTCTCCAGGTTTGGTTTTCTGATCTTTTAATATGTTTTCACTGCTTTTAAATGGTTTTAGATTAAAAGGAAAGGAACAGTTTACATGATTTAGCAATATCAGGGAGTGATTATCCATTACTAAAGAATTACATGAATTTTATTACAATTAGATAGAATCATTTATAGAGGAAATGAGTTACTTTCTCTGCTATATGAAAATCTTCTCATGTCTGAAAAGTCATTCACTTGCTGGTCATGGTTTCGGGTTTTAAGATTTCAAAATTATTGTGTCATCTCAAAGCCATGCACTAAGTTTCGTTTTAAGCTAGGGCCATGGTGGTGTGTATGTGAGGATTTTTTCTGTTGTTGTATAGTTTGCCCGGAAGAGGTATCATGAGGATATTCTCCATGGTCAGGGATGAGCAATTGAATTTCATTGCTTCTGGTTCATGAGGATGTCTTGATGGACCTATGCAACTGCAGTAGAGTATTCAGCTCCTACTTCTCTCCTGTCTTCCATTCTAGTTTTCTTGAACTGGTTTTTCCCTGGATTTCCAGTTTCTGGTTTTCGGTTTAAGGTTTGAATTTCCCTTACTTTTCAGGGCTTTATTGGGTAGATCATTCTAGATGCTTATCTATTGCATTACAGATCATTTAAGTCCATTTCAGGACGAGAGTAAATGCTTGAATCAAATGGAGCCATCATATTTCAAATATCTCTCCATCATGACGCAAACCAGCTCATGATTCTATCAGCCATCTATTAATAGGGGGACAGCTGGCCTAGTTTTTGAAATATATCCCATCGAGAATGTGCCTTTTGCTTCCCGACGTATCCTTTAGCAGGTACTTTGGTTAGCTGGGAAGTAGTTGAACCTTCTCTCTCCAGGTTTTTTGTTCAGACATCTCCTGTCCAATCTGTTTACAGTGTCCGACTCACATCTCCCTTGGATTTTCTCCTGTACTTAGGGGATAAGGATTAGGTGGTCTATTTATGAATGGAGTTTTTGTTGGACACATCCGCCACAGAGGCAATGGTCCACGCGGCCATCCAGGTGGAGTCCCTCCAAGGAAAGGCCAAGCTGTCCAACGATTGGCAGTCCACTTTGGATGAAATGATGATTCATCCTTCGGACCCTCAAGGGGATAATATATTCGAGAAAGAGCTAAAAGGAAAGGCTTATGTTGGAGATTGATCTCGAAAGAGTCAAAAGCCTGTTAAATCTATACCTCCTCCTGCTGCCATAAAAATTGACAGCGTCCACTTGGCAGACTGCATTGGAAGCCTTCAAGATAATGCACTGGTAGGCCGGTGGCATTTCCTGGAGATGGATGACCAACATATGAGAGACTAGCTTGAATTGCGGTGGAAGCCTTTAATAGGATATGTCCCGATTGTGGCCAGGTTATTAAAAGAGTGGTACTGCTTTCACTTTCTTAGCGCGGTGGACCTGGAATCCATTCTGAAACATCAATGGGTCTATGGTCGTAGCTTTCTGGCCTTGCATAGGTGGTACTCGGGTTACAACCCTTTAAAAAACACACCTTCTAACAACCTCATTTAGGTGGAACTTCCCTGGTTGCCTCTGGAATTATGGTCAAAAAAGACTTTAACAGAAATCGGAAATGCTATAGGTAGGTGTGTTTATGTTGACCCGTGGTGTTTAGGGGAGAAAGAAAAAAGAATGGCCTGGATACTGATTGAAAAAGCCTATAGAGGAGGCTTTCCGGAGCACATTGATATCAGTTGGAATGAGAAGAACATTAGACAGAGGTTAGATTTCTGGGGTGTGCCCTTTAGGTGCGCTGCTTGCCATCTCATTGGTCACCTTATTAAGAATTGTCCGCGGCGTCCTATAAAAGGCCGAAAGCATTATGGTCTAAATAAATTTGTGGAAATGCCTCATAGATTAAAAGCCTCTTCTTTGGATTCGGAGAAAACGACATCTCAAAAAAGCCATTCTCGGTCTTTTCATCAAGAGCATTTTGATGGTGACTATCTGAAATCTCCCCCGCCGCTTAAAGTCCCAGATCCCTTGTATAGAATTTCTCCATCCATGGCATCGTTGGAGACTGCCTCTGATTATGAGATTCCACATCCTCCAAAACCTCCTTTGGAACCATCCTCCAATCATGCTGTCCCAAACCCGCTTCCTTTTTCTCGGCCTGTAATTAGCAAGGAAGTCCTCCATATTCAGTCTTCATCGTCGCCCCCTAAATAGACAGAAACTCCTGTTGGAAAAGGAATAGAACCTCTGATTTCTCCCACTCCTGTAAACTCCCCTATTTCTTCACCTTCAAACTCTATCGGTAGTGATCTAGACTACCTTTTGTCCAAAAAATCTCTTGACCTCAGGCCGCTCACCGTTCATAAACCTGATAATCGTAGCTCTCCTAAGATCAGCCCCAATTCTGCAAGTAATATCACAGTGAGGAGAAAGAATAATTGGGGCAGTAGGCGTTTTGGGGGGAGGAGAGACGGTTCTGGCAGAGGTATCAGTAATCTTTCCCTGATCGACATTCCAATCATTGATATGTCTGATGATAGGCCTCTTAGAGCAAGCAAGGCCGAACCGCTTTCGAAATGAATTTCATTTTATCGGTTAATATTAGAGGTCTGGGAGCAGACCTGAAATTTTTGGCCTTAAAGAATTTCTTTTTGTCGGCAAGTCCCAAAATCATATTAATACAAGAGACCATGCATGCAGCATCTGTAACAGTGTCTTACTTCAGGAAAATGTTTCCCCTCTGGCACATTTCTGCTGTAGAGGCTATCGGCCTATCTGGCGGTTTAGCGGTGTTATGGGATCCACATTGGATAAATGCTAAAGCTTATAGCTGCATTGCAGGCATTCTCATTTCTGCTCAGATAAGGGGGCATAAATGTCCTATTAATATTTTGAATATATATGCTCCATACAAGAACAGATTGTCATTTTGGGAAAGTCTCTTTGCTTCAGAAATTTTTGATGTTGAATCTTTATTGATTGCAGGTGACCTAAATATCACTCTTAATATGGATGAAATCTGGGGCATCAATAAGAAACAGGATCCTATTGCAGACAAGATTAAAAATGAGCTTCTAAGTAGAAACTTTATTGACATTCTCCCTCCCAAAATTCTTCCAACTTGAGAAAATGGAAGGGTCGAGAAGGCATATATTGCTAAGAGAATCGACAGATTTCTCCTTCATGTCAGTATAATTGACATCCTGGGCATGCCTTTTTCAACAATCAAGAATATCTTCATTTCTGATCATAGACCGATCATACTGAGATGGAGGGATAAGGGCTTCAGAAAAGGCTAATCTTTTAAATTCAGCAGGCAATGTTTAGAGGATCCAGAGTTTAATAACATTATATCAAAAGCGTGGAACGAGATGTCGTCTTCAAAAGCTTTTCTTACTTTAATGACTTTCAGAGATAAGATGGAATCAATCCGGAAGGTTGTAAAAGAGTGGCAGTTCCAAATAGGCAAGCGAATAAAAAATATCTCCGGGAAATTCAAATGGAGCTAGACAGTGTTGCGGATTCCATGGCTTATAATTCCTTATCTTTTGAAATGAGATGTCGAATAGAGGGTCTTCAAAAGAAAAAATTGATGATTTTGAAACAAGAAGAAGCTTTCTGCAGGTTAAAAAGCAGAGCGATATGGATGAAAGAAGGAGACAGGAATTCAAAATTTTTCCATAATTTTGCCAACTCCAGAAGGGAAAAAAATTCTATATGGAAAATCAGTGATGGAAAAGGGGGCTTCCTTTATTCCCAACAGAATATTACAATGAGGCAGTGGCATATTTCAAAAATCAGTATAAAAGATCGAATAAATGCAAAATCCAGGATATTTTATGGGGAATTGATCTATTCCCACAGATGTTTGATGGTGATTTAAATGATCAAATCTTCCAGCCAGTTTCAGAGGAGGAGCTGCTTACTATTATGAAATCCTTCAAAAGGGACAAGAGTCCTGGTCCAGATGGCTAGATGATAGAGTTCCTCATTCATTTCTTCGAAATCATCAAAGCTGATCTGTTGCGGATGGTAGAGGGCACCAGAATGGTGGGCAGTATCAATCAAAAAATCTCCTCCACTAACATAGCGCTCATTCCCAAAAAGGGGGATGCTCAATCTTTCAAGGATTTTAGGCCGATTTCGCTATGTAACATCTCCTTCAAGATTGTTTCGAAGATCATAGCTGAGAGAATCAAAGGAGTTTTTTCAGAGTTCCTATCAAAGGAGCAGCACGGTTTTCTAAAAGGAAGAAACATTCATGATGCAGTTGCAAGTACTCAAGAGGGTCTGTATGTTATTCATTCAAAAAAATGTGATGCGATTATTCTCAAGATCGACCTCTGGAAGGCATACGACTGCCTGGATTGGGGCTTCATCAGGTGTTTGCTCGCAAAGATTGGTTTGAGAACCAACATGATCAACTGGATCATGGCCTGCGTTGAACCAGTGGACTATGCAATCATCATCAATGGGATTCCATCCCCTTTCTTCCGTGCGGAAAGGGGTCTTCGTCAAGGATGCCCCCTCTCCCCGCTTTTATTTATTCTGGCAATGAACTCTCTTAGCCTGCATATCAATAAGGCTGTCAAGGAAAACATGTGCTGCCCCCTAAAAATCTGCAGAAATATCTCAATCTCACACAATTTATTTGTAGATGATATCATCTTATTCGGCTTGTTTTGCAGGTTCACTTGGATATGCTTCTATGAAATCATAAAAAACTTCCAAAAGGCTACGGGTTTGCAAGTTAACAATGAGAAGTCAACAATCTATCACAATGATATAAATCAAGAAGTTGTTGCATGGTTATCTGAGATTTTTGGAATAAATGCGCAATCTATCAGTTGTGGTATTAAGTACTTGGGTTTTCAGATTAAAGCTAATGGTTACTCAAAAACTGATTGGAAATGGATCCTGGATAGATTCTACAGGAGGATTTTAGCTTGGGAATTCAGATGCCTCTCTTTGGCGGGAAGAGTGATTCTGGTGCAATCAGTATTAAATCAACTCGCGGTTTACTGGGCGCATTTATTTTTTCTCCCTGCGAGTATTATTAACAGCATGAATAGATTATCAGCTAACTTCATTTGGGGTGGTCAAGTGGATAGGAGGAAATACCATCTCACAAAGCTAGCCAGTATCTCTTTACCAAAAAGCATGGGAGGTTGGGGTTTGATCGATATGCGCTCATTCGGAAAGGCCCTTTTATGCAAGTCGCTGTGGAGAGCTGTTCATGGTGAAGGTCCATGGAGTAACATGATTCAGTCGAAATACTTAGGAAGGAAGGGCTTACCATTCTGGTACAGAAAAGGAATGATCGGTGCCTCATATGGTTCTTCAATTTGGCTTAGCTTTCGCAAGATTGAAACATATTTTTTGAAGAATTTAATCTGGCATTTTCAATCTGGTAGTAAGATTCTTATTGGTAAGGATCAGTTCAAGAGTGGCGCTGAGGAGGTTAATATACCAGAGTCTTTATTGAATTTCTTTCATAGAAGAGGTCATTTCTATTGGGATAGTTTGATAGCTGGCTGGCAGGGACCCATTCCTCTGTGGAAAGATGCAGACGTTCTACAAATGCCTCAGGCGATCGCACTTCAATGGGATTGCATTAGGGTGGGCCTTAGAAACTGTGGCATTTTTCGTACTGTGGATTCTGATTACCTTATATGGAATCTTTTGAAAGAGATGAATGTAGTAAGAGTTAAAGATGTATATCAGCATATAGTTGGCTCGAAGCGTCTTGCGCGCAATCCTATTTTCCCTCAAATTTTCTGGAAGGATGGCTGCCCTTCGAAAATGATCCTATTTGCTTGGCTAACCTTTCACAACAAGAATTTAACCTGGGAAAATTTAATGAAAAGAGGATGGCACGAGCCAGGTCTATGTTCATTATGTAGGTCAGAGGGGGAAAGTAATGTTCACTTGTTTTTAAAATGCAAAAAATCGCAACAAATATGGCAGGCTTTGGAGATCAGTTATGGAATTCAGCATATGGCACATGCTTCAATTTCTGAAATGTTCCTATGGTGTAGCGAGCAGAAGGAATCATGGAGAAGGATCTTCATCCTTTCTCTGTGGAGCATTTGGAAGTGGCGTAACAGCAATATCTTCAATGGCATTAAATCTTCTTGCTCGGAAATCTTCTTTAAAATTGTCGCTTCTTTTGAAGCCCTTCCGCAGAAGCCTATCAATCAAAAAAAGGTCGCCTATACTGATCAATCAAAGGAGCTCTCATCTTTCCCTAAGGCGTTCTTCGACGGAGCTGAGCAGCAAGGCTCTTGTGGCTGTGGTATTCTCATTATGATTAATGAAAACACTCATTTCTCCATTCACTGGAATGGGGGGAAAGGCTCCAACAGTAAAGCGGAGGCTATGGCTCTCGCTGGACTATTAAAATTTTGCCTCTTTCTTGATATTCAGCATGTCTCGGTATTTGGAGATTCGAAAGTAATGGTAGAATTCATCTCAAGAAAAAATCATATATTAATGCCTCACCTGATTGGCTGGATGGATAGGATCAATTTCTTCTGGGGTTGTTTGGTTGGAGGCTCTATTCACCATATCAGTAGGGACAAAAATTTGCAGGTCGAATCTCTGTCTAAAATGGACCTTCAAGCTGCTCCAGGTTTATGGTTTTTGCATATTTTTTCTGAAGGGGAAATCTTTTATATCCAAGAGTTTTCTCTCCCGGACTTCTAGGTTGCATATCTTCTTCTCACAGGTTTTCCTTGGATCATTTTGGTTTTATGTTGCTGCTTCATGAATTCCTGCTCAGCAGAATCCTCTTCCTCTGTCTTTTGCTTATGTATATATTTTGCTTCAGATAGGCAATTTCTGCTTTTGATTTACGCCCTCTATGATGTCTGGATCTTTATACAATGGGGATCTCCCAGATCTTTATATCCTGGCTGGATCCTGTTTTTATTATCTGGATATGCTTCCATGCTGATCCCTTTTTGACCAAATGTTTTGGGTCAACTACAGTTGTAAACATATTGCCTCTTATATCTCTCATATAATATAATATCTAGCTTTTTCGTCCTGAAAAAAAAAAAGTTTAATGAGTGGTTAGACTCAATGATTTTTTCCTAAGTTTTTTCATTTTTATCATGAAACTGTCTTTACAAGTTTCCACGTATTGTAATACAATTGCAATAATCGAAAGGTACAAAACATCGATCAAAATTTTTAAAACGAATGGATCAATGAAAAATAAACTCATTAAAAAACTGAGTTATACACTTATTAACTTAATCCGTATAAAAATATCAGTGCAAACAACCTTTGACCAAGAATACGGATTTTCACAATCATTGACCACGGTATGGATTAAGTTGTAGGCTAGGCAAACTTCCCTTTTTTCCAACTTTTGATCCCGATAATGTAAGACTTTGTAATTTTAAGGATATAATGAATTTCATAATATATATATGTATGAAAAATTATAAATTTTATATAATAAAACAATTCATTCTTTACAATTTTACAATTTTTTTTGTAGTAAGATTCTATAATTGAGAATTCAAAAGATGTACTAAAGGAGATCTGCATTATATTTTTCATTAAAAAAAAATATATTACTATTAAGGAAACTCAAAATTCATATAGTTAGACACAATTTTATAAATAAAAATTATATAACTAAAAACCTAATTCATTCTTTTGCATTTTATCTTTTTATAGCATCTTCAAATTCATTGTTTAAGTACCTGTAATTATCCCTCCAATCTCTCCAATTTAATGGGTTGCTTTTCCAAATTTACATTGTCACTAATACTTTTTAGAAAAACCATTATTAACTTATACCACCCTACATTTTTTATATTTTCTTAAATAAAAATAAAAATAAAAATAATAAAAAACACAACAACAACTTAACCAATTTTGTTCCTAAACACTATGTTCTAGTATATTATTTCAGGCCAACCTTCACCTAATTTGCTATTTGTTATAATGTTAAGCGTTGTTTATTAGGCTATATCACTATAGATGTCAATGGATCTCACTTGAACACCATAAGTAGCAATATGGTATGGAAAACATTAATCGAAGAGATATCCACCATGAAGAGTGAAGGCCATGCCCAACGATGATTCAACATAGAATCCTTTAAGGATGGATGAGGAATTAAAGGATTGATGGGGCAAGTTTAGTCATTTGAATTATAGCATGTCGGTGTTAGTTTCCGCTAAATATGATTGGATAAAATTGTAACAATAAATTGTTGGGTTCCACTAAATCTATTGAGATGAAGTTGACTTCATACAATCTATACATAACTTTTATTTTCATTCGTTACATTGTTTCCTAGTTTGTAAATATTATTAAAATATATTTGGAAGGTTAATGTTGACCAGAAATGGAGGAGATGCCGTGACATGCTTTTATTGTGAGTTTTTTTTTTTAAATTTAGAAAAAAAAAATGGTTTTTTTTTCCTTTAAATTTATATTTAACAAAAATGGTGTGATGTATTTACTATGATTTGATAAAAAAAAAATTTCATTGCTTTTATTATTTTTATTTATTCATATAATGTATTATCAACTAACACAATTATATTAAATTACATTAAAAGTATTAATGTGGTTAATATAAGTCGAAGGCTTCATTTTTATCTACTATTGACAAATATGTCATGTGTGTCTACCATTTGTATTCACAAAAAAGACACCATTGAAATAAAAATATTATTATTATCATTATAATTAATAATTTTTATTTACTTATAATAATTTTTATTTAATACTAAATGTTATTTATTATTATTTAATTTGAAATTATGTAATATAAATATGAATCCTAGGAATATGAACCTTTATATTAATAAACTTTATGGATTGATATTATATACCAAAGAGAATAATAAACCTAAGGGGTTAATAGTAAAACCCGAAGGGAATAATATTAACCCAAGGGATTATTAATAAAATCCCTAGGATTTATAGTATTAATCCCTTGGGTTTACTATTCCCTTAGGTTTATAATATCAATCCCTTGGGTATATTAATCTAAGTGTTCATATTCTTAGGGTATAATATTATTCATAGGTTTATTATATTAATTCCTTAGGTTCAATATAAATCATTGTCAACCAAGGGTTTATATACCTTGGATTTATAATATTAGTCCCTTGGGTTTAATAATATTACTCTTTTGGTTTTATAATACCTTTGGGGTTCAATTTCCTAGGGTTTAATACAAAACCCCAAGGGATTATGAACCAAAAACAATAATATTAGCCCAATGGATTAATACTAAAAACCCAATGAATTATTAACCCAAGGGACTAATATTAAACTCTAGGGATTAATATTATAAACCCAAGGTATATAAGTTGTAAGAAAAATATTATAAACCCTAAAATAAAGATGGTTGACCATGGTTGACAATGGTTGATTTTCATTTTGAGACAATCCTTGTCACAATGCGACTTTTGACCGTGGTTATTCTAGATTTTATAATATTTATCTCATGGTTTATATACCTTGGGTTTAAAATATTAATTCCTTTGGGTTTATAATCCCTTAGGTTTAAAAATAAAAATCCGAGGAATTATAAACCATTGGGAATGATATTAAACCCAAGGGGTTATGAACCCAAACGAATAAAATTAAACCTACAAAATTAATATTTTAAAACCAATGTATATAAACTCTAAGATATTAAATACCCTCGAATAAATATGGTTGGTCGTGCTCAACCATGGTCCAACGTTGCATGGTGATAACGATTCTCTGAAAATGAAAATCAACTATTTTCAACCATAGTCAACCATGTTTATTTTATGGTTTATAATATTTATTTAAGGGTTTATATACCTTGGATTTATAATATTAATCCCTAGGGTTTAATATTATTCTCTTGTGTTTACAATTCTTGGATTTTTAGTGTTAATCCCATGGGTTTATTATCCCTTAAGTTATATTATTCCCTTGGGGTTTTAGTATTATATCCTAGGAATATGAACCCTTAGATTAATTGACCCAATGAATTGATATTATAAACCCAAGGGAACAATAAACCCAACGGGTTAATACTCAAAGCCCAAGGGGCTAATATTATAAATCGAATGTATATAAACCCTTGGTTGACCATGATTTATATTGAACCTAAGGGATTAATACTATAAACCTATGAAAATATTACAACCTAGGAATATGAAACCTTAGATTAATATACCCAAGGGATTGATATTATAAACCCAAGGGAATATAAACCCTAGGGTTAATAGTATTATTGGATTGGGTTTATTATCCCTTGGGTTAATATTATTTCCTTGGGGTTTTATTAGTAACCCCTTGCGATAATTATTAACCCCTTGGGTTTATAGTATCAATCTGATGCGTTTATAATAAAAATATTATAAACCCTTGGACCATGGTTGACCATGGTTGACCATGATTGATTTCAAATCGAGAGACTCTTTGTCACAATGTGACAATGGACCATGTTTAACCATGGTTGATTCTCATATCAATACAATATTTTTCATAGTCCGACATTGGACCATGGTTGACCATGATCGAATTTATAAAACATGGTAAACAATGGTTGGCCATGGTTGACTATGGTTGATGATAGTTAACCATGATTGATATTATAAACCTAGGGGAATAATAAACCCTAGGGATCAATACTAAAAACCCAAAGGACTATAAACGTAAGGAAATAAAATTAGACCCTAGGTATTGGTATTATAAACCCAAGGTATATAAACCCTAAGATAAATATTATAAACACTAAAATAAACATTGCTGAGCATAGTTGATCATGATTAATTTCCATATTGAGACAATCCCTGTCACAATGTGACATTGGACCATGGTTGACCGTGATTGATTTTCATATTTCATATCGAGACAATCTTTGTCACAACGTGACGTTGCACCATGGTTGATTTCCAAATTGAGGAAATCTTTGTCACAATGTGACATTCGACCATGGTTGTCCATGATTAATATTATAAACCAAAAGGAATAATAAAACCCCAAGGGAATAATATTAAATCCAAGGGACAAATATTATAAACCCAAGGTATATAAACCCTAAGATAAATATTATAAACACTAAAATAAACATTGTTGATTTTCATATTAAGAAAATCCTTATAACAATGCGACATTGGATCATGGTTGTCCTTGGTTCATTTACATATCAAGACAATGTTTTTCACAATGCAACGTTGAACCATGGTTGACCATGGTTGATTTTTATATCGAGACAATCTTTGTCACAATGCGATGTTTGACCATGGTTGACCATGATTGTCCATGATTTTCTTATGGAGACATTTTTTGTCACAATGAGACATTCATCCATGGTTGACCATGATTAACCATGATTGATATTATAAACCCAAGGGATTAATACTAAAACCCAAAGGGGTTATGAACCAAAGGGAATAATATTAAACCCAAGGGACATATATTAAAAGGCCAAGGCATATAAACCCTAAGATAAATATTATCAATACATGGTTGACAATGGTTGATTTTCATACTGAGACAATTCTTATGACAATGCAATGTTAGACCATGGTTGACCATGGTTGATTTACATATCGAGATAATCTTTGTCACAATGCAACGTTAGACCATCATTGACCATGGTTGATTTCCATATCGAGACAATCTTTGTCACAATGCGATGTTTGACGATGAAAACCTTGGTAGATTTTCATATCGAGACAATTTTTGTCATAATGTGACATTCGAGACCATGGCTGACTTACATATTGAGACAATATTTGTAACAATGTGATGTTGGACCATGTTTACCATGGTTGACCATGATTGATTTCCATATCAAGACAATCTTTGTCATAATGCGACATTCGACCATGGTTGACCAAGATTGACCATGGTTGGCCATGTTTTAATCTATAAAACATGGTTGACCATGATCAACCATGGCTGACCATAGCTGACCATGGTTGACCATGATTGTCCATGATTGTCCATGATTGTCATACGGAGACAATTTTTGTCGTAATGCGATATTGGACCATGGTTGACCATGACTGGCAATGATTGGCCATGCTTGATATTATAAACCGAAAGGAATAATAAACCCAAGGGATTTATATTATTGACCCAAGGGAATAATGAACCCAAGGAATTAATACTAAAACCGCAAGGGACTATGAACCCAAGGGAATACTATTAAACCCAAGGGATAAATATTATAAATCCAAGGTATATAAACCCTAAGATAAATATTATAAACAAATGGTTGACCATGGTTGATTTTCATAATCAGACAATTCTTATCACAATAAGAGGTTAGACCATGGGTGACCATGGTTGATTTTTATATCGAGCCAATATTTCTCACAATGCGACATTAGACCATGATCAAACATGGTTGATTTTCATATCGAGAAATCTTTTTCACAATGTGACATTGAACCATTGTTGATTTTTATATCGAGACAATCTTTGTCGCAATGCAACGTTCGACCATGGTTGACCATGGCTTGCTATGATTCATCATGATTAACCATGATTGATATTATAAACCCAAAGGATCTATATTATAAGCATTAAAATAAACAAGGTTGACCATGTTTTATAGAATAAAACATGGTTGACCATGATTAACCATGGTCAAACATGTTTCAATAAGAAAATCAACCATGGTCAAACATGTTTCAACATCACATTGTGAAAAAGATTGTCTCAATATTGAAATCAACCCTGCTTAACCATGGTCAATCGACAATGTCAACCATGGTCAATAACCATGGTAACCATGATTAATGATGGTTCACGATGGTTGATTTTCATATTGAGACAATCTATGTCAGAATTCGACGTTGGACCAAGGTTGACCATGTTTGCCACAATGTGAAATTGGACCATAGGGTGGTACTAATATTATAAACCTAAGGTATATAAACCCTAATATAAATATTGTAAACACTAAAATAAGCATGGTTGACCATGATTGACCATGGTTGACCATGATTGATATTGTAAACCCAAGGGATTAATACCATGCTTGACCATGCTTGACCAATGTTGACCATGATTGACCATCGTTGACCATGATTATCATATTGAAATAATATTTATCATAATGCGATGTCAAACATGGTCAACCTTGGTCAAGTATGGTCAACCATGGTCGAACATTATATTGTGACAAAAATTGTCTTGATATGAAAATCAACAATGGTTAAGCATGGTCAACCATGGCCAAGCATCGCTAAATGTGTAATAAAAACATAGGTATGGAAATTGAACAAAAATCCATTGAAGATTCATTCCCGCATCTGCGAACATAAATCCAAAATAAATGCATATTCTAGATTCTATACAACCTAATGTAAAATAACACTAAACCACGACATATTATTAACAAATGAAGCATAGACATCATTTATCGTTTTTTCTGTGAGACAAATGCATTTTTTCATTCTTGGGCAACTAACATTCATATACACGTGAAACTGAAGTTCGGGGAGAAATTACATATTTTATTCAAGCACAACAAAATAGATACAGATATCATTTATGTTAATCAACTCTGTCAACGGCAACCATATGTGTTATTCACCACCCAGCCATAAGTGTTATTCACCACCCAACCAACGCTTCTTTCGCCTGGTAAGAGTTGTGTACTGATTTGCATACGCCCTGATGTAAGATCATGGATAACCCTTATTGCTTGTTTTTTAACGAATAACCCTTATGTTTTTAACCGATATTCAAGTTATTTAATATAAAGATCTGTGTGAGTTGTAAACCAACAATATGTAAGCAGCAGAATGTCAAATGTGTGTTCCACACAATCTTATTTTGCCGAGTACGTTGTAGAAGGGACACACAAAGTTATGGAAAAGACTCTGTCACAGTATGATTCGAGATCATACTGAAATCGCCCTTTTGCAAATTTTAATTTCCGTTTTTGAGCAAAGTTTTCTTCAGCTTGACTTGGGGATATTCCCGTCACCTCAAAGGACAAACACCATCAGAATTTCCCATCACCGTCAGGACAAATTCCCTTTTTTTGTAATAGTTTCATTTCGCAAAAAAAATATATGAAAATAGTTAAATGTAAATGTAAGAGAAACATTTTAGCTACACCACTACATATCTAGACCAGTACACCCCCTTCTGTATCTAACTAGAAATCCCATAAAGGCTAACTATAGAGTAAAAGATTAATTTGAATAAAAATATTCAACAAATTTATAAAAATAATTTTATATTAAAAAATTATTCATTCATATATGTTAAAAAAATTATATAATTTAATGATTATGAAGTTTTCAAAGTACTCTGAGAAATTGTTGAGGTTTGGGATCACCTATAAAAAAAATCCTTTATTTAAAACAATTCTAATAAATTAAAAAGATTCACATTGAATAATTATATATAATTAATCAAAATAATCTACAAATATTATTAAGAAAGTTGTGCACTTAAAATATTATTTTTATTAATTTAAAATTCAATAAATATTATTTTTATTAATTTAAAGTTAAAATAAATTAATGATGATGGTGATGAATGTCCATTAAGACTTTAGCAACCAAATCGTTATGAGGAGGTGGGTCTCTTGTCTCCCACAAAACAACGGGTTCCATACACTAATTTGTTGTCTGGCTTCGTTGTGACCTTAAAATTGGATATCATAACATATCTTTAATAAAAAATAATTGAGACTATAATATATATGGCATAAGGCATTTCCCTCTGGCAAGAACTTCCCTGTGTGCCACTGTGTAATGTTTTGAGTCGTTGATCCAATGTGTTAGACAATTAAAAAAATCCCCCTCGTCGGATCATTATAGGATGTTGCGTTGGAGGTTGGATCCTTATAGGCTTTTGCGTTGGAGGTTGGTTATAGGAAACACTATGCTAGATGTTCGTTGGATCATTATAGGTTGTTGCGTTGGAGGTTGGTTATAGGAAACACTACGTTAGAAGTTCGTTACACTAACGACTCATTCCACTTTGTATCCTGAGAGACGGTAAAAAGGTGAGAAGGTATGTTGCACCTGGATTGTTTAGACGTTGTAGAGTTCCCCATCTTAAAACCCTCCGTAGCTATGGCTTGCCTAGTGAGGGCTATCTTTATGTTCTCTTGGTTTCAATTTTTTCCAATCCTTTCTTTTCCAATAGCGACGGTGTAGGCACTGCTACTTCACCCGTCTCTCGGTCTGTTGCACATTCTTATGCACTGTATAGAGTCGAGGGGTGGGTAGCTCTAGCAGTTGTGGTCAAGGCATTCCATGTGGCCTGTAACTATAAAAGGGTAAACCATCCCATCATATGCAGTGAAAGTTGTGTTTGTGCATGACGAAAAGGACTCTGTATCTGTAGTTGTGGCTGGAATGAATCTAAAGCCTTTGGTGGATGATTTTCCTGTGGAATTAATGGGTGAGTATAAGTTGGTCATGGCTTATAATCCCATGGGGGATAGCCACAACAACAAAATCTGTGTTGAGAATATGAAAGCAAGATGCCTATATTTGTTCAAGGAAGGGTGCATGAGGCTTGAACATTTGGCCACTATTAATGGGATGTGTGACATATATTTTCTCCCGCTGAAGCGCCCGCTGTGTATCATATTAATATGTTATATTCCAGTGAATTTCTGACTTCTGGGCAATTGGGCAGTTGTTTCCAATGATGCCTATCCATAGCCCCAATAATCGGTCCATTGTGTGATTAAGTTAGATTTGACCAGAGTATTTATCTACTGGTGAATATTATTGACTTTGACCAGAGTATCGAAAAACATCCTCCATTTCTTCAGGAATTGTAGAATGAAAAACTTGAACAAACTTTTCTCCATGTTTGTAAATGACAACATCATCCACTTTATCATGACACATAAAAATAGGCATCATTTGTGCATGCTTTACAACCTCCTAAGACTCTTGCAACTTGTTTTGTAAGTTCTTGGCATAAGGAAGCTGCCCACTTAAGCCAACAACTACACTAATATTAACTGGATATGGATCACGATTAGAGTACTTTTGATAAATACAACAAGTTGTTGAATACAAGAAAATTGTTGCACCATAGTTAGCAATAAAGACAACACCCTCCCACCATCGATGCATAACATAGCACTAAAAATTACACAATTACACAACAGGAGGTATGCACTATGTTTTATCTGAGATCAATACATCAATCATTTATTCTATATGTAGGCTTCAATACTCCATATGATCCAACAATGCATTCATGTTGTCTCTATCATACTCGTCTAGCCACTTAGAGCATTTTCACCAATTTCGTTGACCTTGTCCAAACTCTTATCAATTTTTGTTGCCAAAACCACAACTTCCTCACAATAATATGGCCTGCAACACTGGAACATGCTTTGCATTTCTTTCATTTTTCATGGAATGAAATGTCAGGTAAAATTGAAATTGCCTCGTCCATTTCTGACTTCATCTCCTTACATAATCACACTCGATGTCTAAGGATGCCATTTGCATGCCAACTCAACTTGAATGAGGTTGTAAATTAAGCCATTTCATGAGCCCTTTTAAATCCATTGTGCTAACACCTCTATCACAAAGGTCTCGCTAGCAATTCTGATACAAAGAGGAATCCCATTTACTCCTCAGTGAGGAATTGTCGCTGCCTTCACCACCTGTGTCTCCAGCATTGCTAAGGCACCTAGATCTACACCAAAATGCTATTGTTTTAGTCATTTCTGAGTGTAGCTTCAACATTGCTCCAAGAATCATTTCCTTACTTCTTGCTTCAGTGTCAACGCATGAATATACATATAAATCACTCACTTTGATCCCTATTTACCCTCATAATCATGGATGAAAATAGGTATAATCAAGAAAGAAATTAAGAAATAAGATATAGGCTTAAATCATAAGAAATCATTTAAAATTAAAATGGGTGGAAAGGGTTTCCTTCCCTTTAGTTGGAGGCAATAAAGATATAATGACATCACCATCACCAGGGATAAACAACGTTTGGTTTTCCTGCATCCAACGTCCTACCATATTCTCTTTGTTGATTGATTAAGGAGAGGCATGAAAAGGTCCTGTGGTAACCAATGCTTCTTAGTTATCAAAACCAAAGAAAAAAAATAATATACATAAAATTGTCTGGCCAAGAAAAACTGTAAAATGTCCAACCAAAAAAATCTCACTCCGATTTAAAAGAATTTCTTCCCACAAAATGGCTTCATCTGGAATTACGAAACAAGAAAACCAGACTACTATCCTCCAGAGGTTGCAATTATGAAATCAAATCTCATAATTAGGCACTTGGAACCAATATAAAAGCCAAATACCATCCTCTAGAGAATAAATTCGGCACTAGGACACAATAGAAAACCATCCATGTATATATATTATAGTGGTATATAATTACAGTGGTATAAAAATACCATGTATATATATTATACAAATACAATAAGTTTGAGTAATGTATTAAGAAATTTCCTAAATATAGGTTCAACTAATGCATTGGGTTTTAATATAGGTTCAATTAATACATTGAATTTTAGAGGTTTTTTTTATTAAATTATGTTTATTTATATAGGAATTATATGCTTATTCTTTTCAATCTCTCAAATTCATCTAACATACAAATAATGGAAATTATTATTATTATGAATTTAAAAACTATTTTTTGAATTCCAGAATACATGAATGTACATATAAGCACTTGCATTTCTATTTTCCCAAGATTTAACCTCGCAAATTTATTGAGACATAAATAATAAATCCCACATAAATATGAAATCCCATCAATATACCATGATAAGAGGCATCCAAGTATACCTCAAAATCATGGATGAAAATAGGTAGATTCTAGAAAATAATCAAGAAATATAAGCTTAAATTATAAATCATTTAAAATTAAAATGGGAGGAAAGGGTTTCCTTACCTTTAGTTGGAGGCAATATAGATATAATGACATCAACATCACTAGGGATAAACAATGTGTAGTTTTCCTGCATCCAACGTCCTACCATATTCTCTTTACTCACTGATAAAGGACGCACAAAAAGTTGTTGTCGTAACCTAATGCTTCTTGTTCATCGAAAGAAAAGAAGAAACATAAAATACATAAATTGTCTGGCTAAACAAAACTGTAAAATTCCCAATAAAAAATATTTAAAAACATTTATTCCCCTAAGATGGATTTAGTTGGACTTAGATTTCATAATTAGATCTTGCTACGAAACAAGAAAACCCAACTACCATCCTCCAGAGATTACGAAATCATATCTAATAATTCGACACATGGAAAAATAGAAAACCCTACAACCATGCCCCATAGGTTAAATTAGCACTGGGAAACATTAGAAAACCATCCTCGAGAGATCACATATACATCATAAGAAATTTTTAAGAGAACGTGAACGTGAAAATGTGAAGCTTTATGTCTTGTCATACAAGTGGAAATGTATCAAAATTTCTCTCTGCAATAGTCAAGGGTCTCTTTCCTAGTAATGAAGAAGAAATGATTTATTGGTTCCAAAACATCAAATAAGAATGACCACCCAATTGAGTAGCATAATTGAGAGCACATATTAGGCTTGTATAAGCGCACCAGATTAAACTTGCATAACGAAGCAGTTCCCAACACTCTAATGAGCCCTGAGCTTAGGAAGAAAAATGGAGTGGGACAACTCACTCGATCATCACTCTCATCCTTATGCATCAGGTTGTTAACTTAAAAAAAATGTCACCAACCTAATCACTTATTATATAATAATTTCCCATCCCCTCTACCCATTGTAGTTGAGCGAGCTTGCATATCGAAAGCTCGACTAATTTTTGTGGCATAAGTAAGTGCAGAAGGTCAAGTGAATGATTTTATTTATAGCCAGTTGAGACAGGTGGTCCAAAGGAAAGAACCCACATAATATACAAGAGCGGGTGCAGTTGAAGAGAAAGATCGAGAGGTGGTTTTCCGAGATGGCCCTGTAGATTTATATCATCAATTTTAGTAGTTTACCCTTAATCCATTGAAGTTGGTTGGCCCAGTGAATTAGTCAGTACCCCAATCTCAAAAGGATTCTACGGATTTGGAATTCATAACATGTGTTTCACATATCTTTAGTTGCATAAAATTTCCTCAAGTGGACTTCCTGTCATCAATGCAACCTGCCCAATCTGAGTCATTGTAGCAAATCAACTCCATATTGTACCGTTAATGGGGGCACTGACATATTGAATGTGGTCATAACATAACCACTCCTCCACCTCCCTCCTTTGGTATCATCGTTGACTTATTCACTGGTATATTTCTTTTGATATTGTATCAATTTACAAGTTGGATATTTTGTTTCCCTTTTGTCTTATTTCTTAAAGAATCAACACGAATTTTCAAATCACCTTTTGTGATGAATTTTCTATTTTATTTTGCATTTGTGCTTTTTAATTTGCACCAATAGAGTTGTGGACCAACTCTAGAAAACTAAACCCTCCTTGGATGTCTCTCTGTTTTGACTGGTGCTTTCCAGTCTCAGGGGGATGTCCCTATGGTTGTATGTTGTTATTTGTGTCCACTAATATTGGATGAGGGGAGAGGTTGGAGTAGAGAAACTTGTATGATGAAGTTTACCCATCACCATGAAGCTCAAGTATTTGATGTTTGAAGGAGAGAGGATACAAGTAGTCTAGGAGCCTTGGGAGCTTTGGTGTTGAGGCCTGCAACGACAAAAATCTTCAGCCTACTGCGTTAGAACATGAGGAAAACTCACAAGGTTTCAATAACCTTAACATTTTGGAGAACTATATGACAACATAGAGAATTATGGTTGAATATATACATACAATGTGTGTGGGGCACATTAGAGGTAAAAGAACAAGTTCCATTGTGGCTCATGATCAAAAGGGAAAATATCGTGAACTGACTACTTAAAGTACTTAAATACTTGTTAGAAACTTGAGAATGAGGATTTCCCTATCTACAAGTTACAAAACCTGTTACTGCACTAATTATATTGCCATTATTATTTTCTCAGAAATCAACCCAAATAAGGTTCTTCTTTGATTCCACCAGAGATGGAATATTCAATAATATTAAACACCAAGGAAAGAATGGGAAGTGTTGTCCAACCACATCAAGAAAACACTTTGTTTACACTACACATCATTCCCCTTTAGCCAATATCCATATGCATAGAAATGCTTTATGTACAACACATATCCACAAATGATACAAACAATGTTGCATATCCATAGTTTCAAAATTCCTTCCCCAACTGCCTTCCCTAACATAACTCCCATTCATGAAATAAAACATAGCCAAACCCAACCTCATGGATATGAACATTCTACAAAAATGAACTGCATACCAAAATCCATGGGCCCGAGACTGATACATGATAACCAAGCATTATATTATTTAAGTATGATGACAAATGATGTGGCTTGGCCTTTATTTTGTCTGCCATCTTTTTATAGGCCTATTGAATTTCCTCAGATGGAAGAGTGGCATTGCAATCTCAGGAAGATGTCCCTAGGGGTTGTATGTTATTCTCAAACAAGTTAGTGCCACCTATCACAATAAACATGGATAATGAAAAAATGTAGCCCAATAGCTAAGGGGAGTGCAACACAGTACATTAACCTAACATGTATTCCATGGTAATGTTAAAACATAAGACACCCTAGTCCAACAATATAGGTGTAAAGATCCGTGTATGAACTCAATGCAAATTTAAATTGTTAGACACATTAGATCTTTGGATCCATGAAATTCCATTTCTAAGGGTTTATTTTTTTCTCAAATCCTAAACCTATGGATTAAATAGGTGAAAAAGAAATTTGGGCTTCAAAAAGTAAATAGTCAAGTGTATCTCTCCTAGAAACAAAGAATAAATACTCTATTGATTCCAAAACATCAAATAAGCATTGCCACCAATTGAGTATCATAATTGAGAGAACATACTAGGCTTGCATAAGCGCACTAGATTAAGATTGCATAACGAAGTAGTTGCCAATGCTCTAATGAACCCTAAGCTTAGGAGGAAGAAATGATTAATACTATGGATGGAGTGGGACAACTCACCGGACCCTCCCTCTCATCCTTATGCATTGAGCTCTTAACATAAATAAATAGTCCCCAACCTAATCACATCTTATATAATAATTTCCCATCCCCTCTCCCCATGGAAATCAAGCAAGCTCCCATATCGAAAGGTTGGTTAATCACCACGGCATAAGTAAGCACACAAGATCAAGTGATTTATTTTATTTATATCCAGTTGAGATGGGTGGTCCATAATAAATGACCCATATAATATATAACAATGAGTGAAGTTGAAGAGTGAGATCGAGAGGTGGTTTTCCAATATGGCCGCACATATTTATATCATTAGTTCTATCAGTTTACACTTAATCCATTGAAATTGCTTGGCCCAATGAATTAGTCAGTACCCTAATCTTAGAAGGATTTGATGGAATTCGAAGTTGTAACATGTGTTTCAAATATATTTATCTACATAAATTTTCGTGAAGTGGACTTCATGTCATCAATGCAACATGCCCAATCTAATTCATTGTAGCCGATCAACTCCATATTGAACCGTTAATTGGTTCACTGACATATTGAATGTGGTCATAACATAACCACTCCTCCTTCTCCCTTAATCTATGAAACAGAGTTGTGGACCAACTTCACACGACTGAACCCTCTCTAGATCTCTCTCTATTTTAACTGGTGATTTCTAGCCTTAGGGGGATGTCACTAGGTTTGTATGTTGTTCTTTGTGTCCACTAAGATTGGATGAGGGGAGAGGTTGCAGTAGATAAACTTGTATGATGAAGTTTACCCATCACCATGAAGCTAAAATATTTGATGTTTGAAGGAGAGAGGATGCAAGTAGTCTAGGAGCCTTTATTTTGTCTACTATCTTTTTAAAGTCATATTGAATTTACTGAAATGAAAGAGTGGAATTGAAGTCTTGGGGGGATGTCCCTAGAGGTTGTATGTTATTCTCAAAGAAGTCAGTGCCACCTATCACAAGAAACTTGGATAAGGAAAATATGTAGCCCAATAGATAAGGGGAGTAAAGCACAATACATTAACCTAACATGTCTTCCATGGTAATGTTAAAATATAAGAGACCCTAGTCCAATAAGATAGGTGTAAAAATCTATGTATGAAATCAATGCAAATTTAAATTGTTAGACGCATTAGACCTTTGAAGACATGAAATTCCCTTTCTAAGGTTTTGTTTTTTTCTCAAATCCTAAACCTATGGATTAAATAGGTGAAAAAGAAAGTTGGGCATCAAAAAGTAAATAGTCAAGGGTATCTCTCCTAGCAACAAAGAATAAATACTTTATTGATTCCAAAACATCAAATAAGCATTGCCACCGATTGAGTAGCATAATTGAGAGCACAGACTAGGCTTGCATAAGCACACTAGATTAATATTGCATAACGAAGAAGTTGTCAACGCTCTAATGAACCTTAATCTTAGGAGGAAGAAATGATTAATACTATGGATGGAGTGGAAAAACTCACCGGACCCTCCCTCTCATCCTTATGCATCGAGCTCTTAACTTAAATAAATAGTCCCCAACGTAATCAAGTTTTATACAATACATTCACATCAACTCTCCCCATGGAAATCGAGCGAACTCCCATATCAAAAGGTTAGTTAATCACTGCGGCATAAGTAAACACACAAGGTCAATTGATTTATTTTTTTTATATGCAAGTGAGATGGGTGGTCCATAAGAAATAGCCCATATAATATACAACAGTGGGTGAGGTTAAAGAGCGAGATCGAGAGGTGGTTTTCCAATATGGCCCCACATATTTATATCATTAGTTTTATCAGTTTACCCTTAATCCATTGAAGTTGGTTGGCCCAATGAATTAGTTAGTATCCTAATCTTAGAAGGATTTTATGGATTTCAAAGTTGTAACATGTGTTTCACATATATTTAGCTACATAAATTTTCGTGAAGTGTATTCCTGTCATCAATGCAACATCCCCAATCTAATTCATTGTAGCAAATCAACTCCATATTGAACCGTTAATGGGTTCACTGACATATTGAATGTGGTCATAAGGAAACCACTCCTCCTTCTCCCTTAATCTGCGCCACTGGACTTGTGGACCAACTTCACACAACTAAACCCTCTCTAGATGTCTCTTTGTTTTGATTGGTGATTTCTAGCCTTAGGGGGATTTCACGAGGTTTGTATGTTGTTCTTTGTGTCCACTAATATTGGATGAGGGGAGAGGTTGCAATAGATAAACTTGTTTGATGAATTTTAACCATCACCATGAAGCTCAAGTATTTGATGTTTGAAGGAGAGAGGATGCAAGTAGTCTAGGAGCCTTTATTTTGTCTTCTATCTTTTTATAGGCATATTGAATTTCCTCGAATGGAAGAGTGGCATTGCAGTCTTAGGGGGATGTTCCTAGAGGTTGTATGTTATTCTCAAACAAGTCAGTGCCACCTATCACAAAAAACATGGATAATGAAAATTGTAGCCCAATAGCTAAGGGGAGTAAAGCACAATACATTAACTGAACATGTCTTCCATGGTAATGTTAAAAGATAAGACACGCTAGTCCAACAATATAGGTGTAAAAATCTATGTATGAACTCAATGCAAATTTAAATTGTTAGACGCATTAGATCTTTGAAGACATGAAATTCCCTTTCTAAGGCTTGGTTTTTCCTCAAATCCTAAGCCTATGGATTAAATAGGTGAAAAATAAAGCTAGGCTTGAGAAAGTAAATAGTCAAGGGTAACTCTCCTAGAAACAAAGAATAAATACTCTATTGATTCCAAAACATCAAATAAGCATTGCCACCGATTGTGTAGCATAATTGAGAGCACATACTAGGCTTGCATAAGCGCACTAGATTAATATTGCATAACAAAGCTATTGCCAACACTCTAATGAACCCTAAGCTTAGGAGGAATAAAAGATTAATACTATGGATGGAGTGGGACAAC
Source organism: Pinus tabuliformis (assembly GCA_031772625.1). Lineage (NCBI taxonomy): Eukaryota > Viridiplantae > Streptophyta > Pinopsida > Pinales > Pinaceae > Pinus > Pinus tabuliformis. The sequence continues at coordinate 576,955,130 of CM062806.1, read as the reverse complement.
TCAGCGGACCCTCCCTCTCATCCTTATGCATCGAGCTCTTAACTTAAATAAATAGTCCTCAACATAATCAAGTTTTATATAATAAATTCACATCCCCTCTCCCCATGGCAATCGAGTGAGCTCCCATATCAAAAGGTTAGGTAATCATTGCGGCATAAGTAAGCACACAAGGTCAAGTGATTTATTTTATTTATATCCAAGCGAGGCAGGTGGTCCATAAGAAATAACCCATATAATATACAACAATTAGTGAAGTTGAAGAGCGAGATCGAGAGGTGGTTTTCCAATATGGCCCCACATTTTTATATCATTAGTTTTATCAGTTTACACTTAATCCATTCAAGTTGGTTGGCCCAATCAATTAGTTTGTACCCTAATCTTAGAAGGATTTTATGGATTTTGAAGCTGTAATATGTGTTTCACATATATTTAGCTCCATAAATTTTCGTGAAGTGGGCTTCCTGTCATCAATCCAACATGCACAATCTAATTCATTGTAGCCAATCAACTCCATATTGAACTGTTGATGGGTGCACTAACATATTGATTGTGGTCATAACAGAACCACTCCTCCTTCTCCTTTAATCTGGGCCAACAGAGTTGTGGACCAACTTCACACAACTAAAGCCTCTCTGGATGTCTCTCTGTTTTGACTGGTGATTTCTAGTCTTAGAGGGATGTTGCCAGGTTTGTATGTTGTTCTTTGTGGCCACTACGATTGGATGAGGGGATAGGTTGCAGTAGATAAACTTGTATGATGAAGTTTACCCATCACCGTGAAGCTCAAGTATTTGATGTTTGAAGGAGAGAGGATGCAAGTAGTTTAGGAGCCTTTATTTTGTCTACTATATTTTTAAAGGCATATTGAATTTCCTCGAATGGAAGAGTGGCATTGCAGTCTCAGGGGGATGTCCCTAGAGGTTGTATGTTATTCTCAAACAAGTGAGTTCCACCTATCATAAGAAACATGGATAATGAAAATATGTAGCCCAATAGCTAAGGGGAGTGCAACACAGTACATTAACCTAACATGTCTTCCACGGAAATGTTAAAAGATAAGACACCCTAGTCCAACAAGATAGGTGAAAAACTCTGTGTATGAACTCAATGCAATTGAAATATTTGTACGCATTAGACCTTTGAAGCCATGAAATTTCCTTTCTGGGGTTTTGTTTTTTTCTCAAATCCTAAACCTATGGCTTAAATAGCCGCAAAATAAAGGTGGGCTTAAGAAAGTAAATAGTCAAGGGTATCTCTCCTAGCAACAATTAAGAAATGTGATATCAGTTCCAAAACATCAAATAAGAATTGTCACCTAATTGAGTAGCATAATTGAGAGAATAGACTAGGCTTGCATAAGCGCACTAGATTAAGCTTGTGTAATGAAGTAGTTACCAACACTCTAATGAACCCTAACCTTAAGAGGCAGAAATTATTAATACTCTGGATGGAGTGGGACAACTCACCGGACCCTCCCTCTCATCCTTATGCATAGAGTTGTTAACTTAGATAAATAGTCCCCAACCTAATCACATCTTATATAATAATTTCCCATCCCCTCTCCCCATGGTAATCGAGCAAGCTCCCATATCGAAAGGTTTGTTAATCACCATGGCATAAGTAAGTGCAGAAGGTCAAGTGATTTATTTTATTTATAGCCAGTTGAGATGGGTGGTCCAAAGGAAAGAACCCATATAATATACAAGAGCAGGTGTAGTTGAAGAGCGAGATCGAGAGGTGGTTTTCCAAGATGGCCCCACAAATTTATATCATTATTTTTATCAGTTACCCTTAATCCATTGAAGTTGGTTGGCCTAGTGAATTAGTCAATACCCCAATCTTAGAAGGATTCTATGGATTTGGAAGCCATAACATGTGTTTCACATATCTTTAGCTGCATAAATTTGCCTGAAGTGGACTTCTTGTCATCAATGCAAGCTGCCCAATCTAAGTCACTCTAGCCAATCAACTCTAGATTTAACCATTAATGTGTGCAATGACATATTGAACATGGTCAGAATAGAACCGCTCCTCTTTGTCCCTTAATATGCGCCAATAGAGTTGTGGACTGACTCCACACAACTAAATTATTTTTGGATGTCTCTCTGTTTTGACTGGTGCTTTTCCAGTTTCAGGGGGATGTCCCTAGGGTTGTATGTTGTTCTTTGTGTCCACTAAGATTGGATGAGGGGAGAGGTTGGAGTAGAGCAACTTGTATGTTGAATTTTACCCATCACCATGAAGCTCAAGTATTTTATGTTTGAAGGAGAGAGGATGCAAGTAGTCTAGGAGCCTTTGGAGCTTTGGTGCTCAGGCCTTCAACAACAAAAATATTCAACCTACTGCATTGGAACATGAGGAAAGCTCACAGGGTTTCAATAACCTTAACATTTTGGAGAACTATATGACAACATACATAATTGTGGTTGAATATCTACATATAATGTGTGTGGGGCACGTTAGAGGTAAAAGAACAAGTTCCATTGTGGCTCATGCCAGATCCAAGGGTATATGTGGCCATACAAATTTTGAAGATGTATAAGAGAGTTGTCAGATTAAATGGTTATGATATAGTAGTTGAAGGACAATTGCAATGTCAAATAAGCAATTTGTTGTAAATTTCATATTTGTAAAGATTCAATTATCAATTTCAAAGTTCAAAGTTTACATTTTAAATTTCATTAATTTAATTTATTTCGTTGATTGGAAATATTTTATAAATTAAACTTAATAATTATTAAATAGGAATTGGGGTCTCCATTCATGAGGCACCTCTTGTAAAGTTAAATTTATTTATTACCTTTTCTTAGCAAGTAATTTATGTTGTAAAGGAAACATTTCTGAACTAGGAAACATCTAGATCACATAAAAAATCACATATTTTTTCATCTGTGCTATTATTCCATATGGTATAGCCTTCTGACGTTTCCTTTTCAACATGTGGTGCAATTTCTAGTTTTATTTCTATAATAAAAAAGTAATGAAAAAAGCATTTTGAAATCATTATAGTTCTGTTGACTTAACAAGTCAAGAAGGTTGGTAGTGTGGCAAAGGTTTTGGAAATGAGATCGGATATGAGTAAGAGACAGACAATACAAGAGAAAGTGTCTTTCATTTTCAACCCTCTTAGTATCAGAAAGGTGATAGACTCTGTCATCCCAAGGTGTTTTGGGAATTGACCAATGCCTTGTTTGACTTTGAAGCTCGTGAGAATTTTTTTTTATCTTTGCTATGTTCATTTTCTTCTCAGCAGTGGTCAAGATAGAAAGATCATTCTAGTTATCAATATTGCGGTTAATCACCTCCTTATAATAGCTAAGCTTCCTTTTTCCCGTCACTCCTTATCATCCTACAACTTATCCTTAAATTTAGAAGTAATAGTAGTTTTAATATTATCTTTAAAAACTCCTTTCATTATAATTTATGTTTCATTATAATTTTTATATCTATATTATGATTGTTAATGGAGGAAAATCCTTGAAACTACATAAGAGTTTAGGTTAGGGAATTTCGAAATAACAAAACAGTCAACTTAATAGTCAAAGTTTCGAGATAAAACTAGACTAGCAGAGTTTGTATACGAATTAATAAATTTAAAGCAATAAATTCAATATTTTTGAAATTTATAATTTTAGAACAATATAGTTATTAATTAAATATTTAATGTAGTTATATAAAATAATTGGTAAATGTTGATAGACATCAATTTATGATAAGAATCAAAAAACTTATTTTATAATCTATTTTACATTGCCAACACTAAACAATAATTAAAATTGAGTAAATTATAACTTTATTTTAATAAAGTACCTCTAATTGGGGTATGTTGTTGGGAAGCAATCCCACCACCTCAAGTGGCAATTAAGAGCGGGGGGACATGGATTACCCCTCCACATGTAGTCTGGATGCGATGTTTTTCATGAGTTAGGAGATGTTAATCACTATTCTTGTTTTGACCATTGTCACTAGAGGGCTAAGGGTAAAGGAGATTGTGAAGGTGTGCTCTTCCTCTCCGACGCAGAAAAGTCTATGACTAGAGAGTTTCCTTGCCACGATTCTCAAGTTTAGCTCTTTTCTTTATAAATTATGTTCAACTCCTTGTTACATTTTGGGTCTTGGTAAGGGATATTATTTGGGTGAGTATTTCAATCCCAATGAGAAACCATCGTAGCATCTGTGATATTGGTCTCTTTGGGACAATTTTTTTTCGAAAGCAGTGGCATTCAGGGCAGAGAAATGAAGGACATTTTTAGTGTGTTGTTGGTCTATGCAGGATTTCTTCGCCCTCGATTCATTCAATGCAGTCTTCTTTGTTGCTTGTCCCAATTAAAATTTTGGGCTAGGAAATGCATCTTTCTAGGTTACTTTCTCAATGCTTCTTGTTTCATATTCTTTTATTCTAGACATAGCATTTGGTATTATGTTTGTGGTTAATGTCTACATTGCTAGTATTCTCTGTAGCCAATTAGTCACACTTGAGGTCTTTAAATTTAATTCTCATTTGGATAATCTTCTACATCTTTCTATGTTGTGTTGTTTTTTGTCATCTATTCGTACCCTGTTTCATTTCCTACGTTCGTTCAGGGTTTTTCTCTTCCTGTGTTTATATCAATGTGTCTATATTGTTCAATATACAATTTCTCTCCTTTGGGGTGTGCGCAAAATGAATTTTCATCCTCTATAGCACATGTTCAGCCACCAAGGAGGGCAGCGTGGCCAAGGAGAACAATGTAGTCAGAGTGCCCATGCGAGAACTAGAGCCCAAGCCCAGTGATGTGAGGTCATAAAACTTTACTATGTTGTTTCCCCCATGAAATTAGAGTTGAAATCCGTCACCTTGAGACCCAACCTATGGATGAATGACTTTCTTTTCAGATTTTGATATTATTGGATAGGATTCCAATCAGGTTCCTTACTTTAGGCATACCATGGGAAGAAGGAAGAAATATTTGAACTCAATTACTCTCAACTAGCAACATAAAACTCTTCTCAACAAAGGCTTGAAGGAAAAAAAAGAGAAATAATACAACATTTTCTCAACAGTGATGATATCAAATGTGGACAAATATTTTAGCTTCCATGTTTGGGAAGTTTGGATGCTTGGATGGTACAATTAGAGTGTCACCGCCAATGTGAATGAAGTCACTGGAGAGACACAACACTAGTGACTTCTTAATACTCTTCAATTGATGATCTCCAAAGAGATTTTTGTTTTTAGTTATTTTTTTACAAAATGATTGACTGTTAGGCATTTTTCTATTGTTCTGACTAGTATTGAGAAGGTGGCCAAGAGATGTGGTTTCTCTTGTGCCAAATTTAAGTTGTCTTCTTTGACTATAGCTAATCAAATACATATGTATGACAATGTTTTGACTTTTTGAGGCAATACAAACTTTAACATTTAAAAAAAAATAAAAAAATATTAGCAAGGTAATAATATTATTATTAATTATAAAAATTTAATATATAAATTGAACATATATATTTTTAAAAACATGTGATAAGATTTTTAACTATGGAGATTTGCCCCACATTATCATGGTGTAAAGTGACTTTACAATATAAATATGCTTTGTTAAAATACAATGAGATTGTCCTCATGGTTTGAAACATCGACTAAATCTTAATAATGTAATTAATCAGAAAAACAATCTCATTATCATAAAGGATCACACAATTCTAAGATGTGACAATGCACCTAATTAATACCACATACATAAAAAGAAAATTAATCATTTATCTAATTAATCAATTTAATTAAAAATATAAAAATACATAATTATTTTTGAAAATTAATCATTTACCTAATTAATCAATTTAATTTAAACTATAAAAAAACATAATTACTTTTGAAATAAATTTCAACATATAATTTTCATTATTAAAAATATTCTAAAAGTAATAAAAAATAAAATTTATATTATCAACACATAATAATAATAATTATTAATAACTAAATAAACTCCCATAGATAGCTCAATTAATGGAATTCCTGTTGCTAAGTACACCTTATCATGAAGGTGCATATGCTCTTTTATTATTACTTAAAAAAATTACACTATCTATCACGAATTCTTCTATGTCATTGACGTCTCTTCTTTCAATGCAATACCAGTCCAGACTCATACTGATATTATAACTTTTAATTATAATGTTTCTACCAATACTGATATTATAACTTTTAATTATAATGTTTCTACCAATACTGATATTATAACTTTTAATTATAATGTTTCTACCAATACTGATATTATAACTTTTAATCATACTGTTTCTACCCATACTGATGTTATAACGTGAGGGGTCCCAACAACAGTGAGATCATCTGCTTTGCGCACTGTGATTCCAAACCTTTCAGACATATCCACATCATGTCCATTCATCTTATCGGGCAGTGTCCAGTCAAAACAGTGCAATAGCTGTGCCAAGGGAATCTCAACAAGAAGCATTCCCAGCTGCTCTCCCGGGCATCCTCTCCTCCCTACTCTGAACGGAATCCACTCACAATTACGAATTTTTTCATCTAGCGAGCAGCCATTCATGAGTCTCTCAGTCACGAACCTTTGCGCATCCTTTCGGTTCCTTCCGATTGCCCAAAGATTCACCAAAACTCGAGTGTTTTTGGGAATTTCATAGCCCAACACATTGCACACTTCCACAGATAAGTGGGGAAGGTAGGAAGGTCAAGGGGTGACGCGGCGTGGAGTCTAAGCGTTTCTTTCACCACAGCTTCGAAGGGAGAGAAGGAAGATCAGATTCACGCACCATCCGGCCCTTTCCAACTACAAGTTCCAGCTCGTCCTGAACCTTCTTCAACACTGGCGGGTTCCTCAATAATTCGGACATTGCCCACTCCATGGTTGTGGATGACGTGTCCGTGCCAGCAGCCAACATATCCTACCATTATCGTTACAATAAAGACATCAATAAAATATCAAAGGATCACAATCACTGCACTATTTACGGGATCATAATCATATTTACTTATTTAAAAGCCGCCATTCAGATACAATACGTGCAAATTTTACATACATATAGGATGGCCTTTATATTATCTCGTGTAATTTGTGGCTCCATATCTTTATCTGCAGAAGCTGCAAGCAAAACATCTACCAGATCTCGCGTGACGTTGGGCTCATTCTCGGCAACGTGTTCCTCTATCACTTTCTCTAGCAACTCGTCTTGTATGCCATGTATTTCCTTGAAGCGCCAGTTGAGACCTTGTAGATCCATCCAGGCGACGTATCGTATATAATCTCCAACAAAACTTTCCTTCATCATTGAAGTGATTCCTTTACCGCCAATGGAGTCTTTGTCAGAGTACTTTCTAACGAAGGTCGTCCTGCACAAAATATCGCTCACAAGGGTTGAGACTGTTTTGCTAATGTTTAGCGGATGATCTGAATTAGCAATAGAACAAATCATAGCAGAGACCTCCTCTTCTCTTATGAAGCAGAAGTAATCCAAGCGTCTTGCGCTCAGCAACTGTAAAACGCACACCTTACGCACTTGCCTCCAGTAAGCGCCATACGCCATACGGAGCAAAAATAATTAGCGGCCGCGGATGGAGGTCTGCTAGCAAAAAGCAGATCATGTGTCTTGAGAAACTCCTGATATTGTATTGATGTCTTTATGGCAGGATGATGTTGGCCGCTGGCACGGACACGTCATCCACAACCACAGAGTGGGCAATGTCCGAATTATTGAGGAACCCGCCAGTGTTGAAGAAGGTTCAGGACGAGCTGGAACGTGTAGTTGGAAAGGGCCGGATGGTGCGTCAATCTGATCTTCCTTCTCTCCCCTACTTACAAGCTGTGGTGAAAGAAATGCTTAGACTCCACGCGGCGTCACCCCTTGCCCTTCCCCACTTATCTGTGGAAGCCTGCAATGTGTTGGGCTATGAAATTCCCAAAAATACTCGCGTTTTGGTGAATCTCTGGGCAATCGGAAGGAACCCAACGTCATGGAAGGATGCGGAAAGGTTCATGACTGAGAGACTCATGAATGGCTGCTCGCTAGACGAAAAAATTCTGAACTGTGAG